>JAUIMM010003287.1:0-95785 GCA_031769625.1 Taudactylus pleione | reverse complement strand
TTCTGTCACCACCCCTCTCCTCTCCTTATTAGCTTCTGTTACCAACCCTCTCCTCTACTTATTAGCTTCTGTCACCACCCCTCTCTTCTCCTTATTAGCTTCTGTCACCACCCCTCTCTTCTCCTCCCCTTATTGGCTTCTGTCACCACCCCTCTCCTCTCCTTATTAGCTTCTGTCACCACCCCTCTTCTCTCCTTATTAGCTTCTGTCTCCACCCCTCTCCTCTCCTTATTAGCTTGTCACCACCCCTCTCCACTCATTATTAGCTTCTGTCACCACCCCTCTCCTCTCCTTATTAGCTTCTGTCACCACCCCTCTCCACTCCTTATTAGCTTCTGTCACCACCCCTCTCCTCTAATTATTAGCTTCTGTCACCACCCCTCTCCTCTTCTCTCCCTATTAGCTTCTGTCACCACCCCTCTCCTCCTCTCCTTATTAGCTTGTGTCACCACCCCGCTCCTCTCCTTATTAGCTTCTGTCACCACCCCCCTCCTCTCCTTATTAGTTTGTCACCACCCCTTTCTTCTCCTTATTAGCTTCTGTCACCACCCATCTCCTCTCCTTATTAGCTTCTGTCACCACCCGTCTCCTCTCCTTATTAGCTTCTGTCACCACCCGTCTCCTCTCCTTCTTAGCTTCTGTGACCACCCCACTCCTCTCCTTATTAGCTTCTGTCACCACCCCTCTCTTCTCCTCTCCTTATAAGCTTCTGTCACCACCCCTCTCATCTCCTTATTAGCTTCTGTCACCACCCCTCTCTTCTTTTTATTAGCTTTTGTCACCACCCCTCTCCTCTCCTCATTATCTTCTGTCACCACCATCTCCTCTCCTTATTGGCGTCTGTCACCACCCCTCTCTTCTCCTTATTAGCTTTTGTCACCACCACACTCCTCTCCTTATTAGCTTCTGTCACCACCCCTCTCTTCTCCTTTCGTTATTAGCTTCTGTTACCACCCCTCTCCTCATCTTATTAGCTTCTGTCACCACACCTCTCCTCTCCTTATTAGCTTCTGTCACCACCCCTCTCCTCTCCTTATTAGCTTCTGACACCACCCCTCTCCTCTACTTATTAGCTTCTGTCACCACCCCTCTCCTCTCCTGATTAGCTTCTGTCACCACCCCTCTCCTCTCCTTATTAGCTTCTGTCACCACCCCTCTCCTCTCCTTATTAGCTTTTGTCATCACCCCTCTCCTTTTCTCTCCTTATTAGCTTGTCACCGCACCTCTCCTCTTCTCTCCTTATTAGCTTCTGTCACCAACCCTCTCCTCTCATTATTAGCTTCTGTCACCACCCCTCTCCTCTCCTTATTAGCTTCTGTGATCACCCCTCTCCTCTCCTTATTAGCTTCTGTCACCACCCCTCTGTTCTCCATATTAGCTTCTGTCACCACCCCTCTCCTCTCCTTATTGGCTTCTGTCACTACCTCTCTCTTCTCCTTATTAGCTTCTGTCACCACCCCTCTCTTCTCCTCTCCTTATTGGCTTCTGTCACCACCCCTCTCCTCTCCTTATTAGCTTCTGTCACCACCCCTCTCCTCTCCTTATTAGCTTCTGTCACCACCCCTCTCCTCTCCTTATTAGCTTGCCACCACCCCTCTCCACTCCTTATTAGCTTCTGTCACCACCCCTCTCCTCTCCTTATTAGCTTCTGTCACCACCCCTCTCCTCTTGTCTCCTTATTAGCTTCTGTCACCACACCTCTCCTCTATTCATTAGCTTCTGTCACCACCCCTCTCCTCTCCTTATTAGCTTCTGTCACCTCCCCTCTCCTCTCCTTATTAGCTTCTGTCACCACCCCTCTCCTCTACTTATTAGCTTCTGTCACCACCCCTCTCTTCTCCTTATTAGCTTCTGTCACCACCCCTCTCCTCTTGTCTCCTTATTAGCTTCTGTCACCACACCTCTCCTCTATTCATTAGCTTCTGTCACCACCCCTCTCCTCTCCTTATTAGCTTCTGTCACCTCCCCTCTCCTCTCCTTATTAGCTTCTGTTACCAACCCTCTCCTCTACTTATTAGCTTCTGTCACCACCCCTCTCTTCTCCTTATTAGCTTCTGTCACCACCCCTCTCTTCTCCTCCCCTTATTGGCTTCTGTCACCACCCCTCTCCTCTCCTTATTAGCTTCTGTCACCACCCCTCTTCTCTCCTTATTAGCTTCTGTCTCCACCCCTCTCCTCTCCTTATTAGCTTGTCACCACCCCTCTCCACTCATTATTAGCTTCTGTCACCACCCCTCTCCTCTCCTTATTAGCTTCTGTCACTACCCCTCTCCACTCCTTATTAGCTTCTGTCACCACCCCTCTCCTCTAATTATTAGCTTCTGTCACCACCCCTCTCCTCTTCTCTCCCTATTAGCTTCTGTCACCACCCCTCTCCTCCTCTCCTTATTAGCTTGTGTCACCACCCCGCTCCTCTCCTTATTAGCTTCTGTCACCACCCCCCTCCTCTCCTTATTAGTTTGTCACCACCCCTTTCTTCTCCTTATTAGCTTCTGTCACCACCCGTCTCCTCTCCTTATTAGCTTCTGTCACCACCCGTCTCCTCTCCTTCTTAGCTTCTGTGACCACCCCACTCCTCTCCTTATTAGCTTCTGTCACCACCCCTCTCTTCTCCTCTCCTTATAAGCTTCTGTCACCACCCCTCTCATCTCCTTATTAGCTTCTGTCACCACCCCTCTCTTCTTTTTATTAGCTTTTGTCACCACCCCTCTCCTCTCCTCATTATCTTCTGTCACCACCATCTCCTCTCCTTATTGGCGTCTGTCACCACCCCTCTCTTCTCCTTATTAGCTTTTGTCACCACCACACTCCTCTCCTTATTAGCTTCTGTCACCACCCCTCTCTTCTCCTTTCGTTATTAGCTTCTGTTACCACCCCTCTCCTCATCTTATTAGCTTCTGTCACCACACCTCTCCTCTCCTTATTAGCTTCTGTCACCACCCCTCTCCTCTCCTTATTAGCTTCTGACACCACCCCTCTCCTCTACTTATTAGCTTCTGTCACCACCCCTCTCCTCTCCTGATTAGCTTCTGTCACCACCCCTCTCCTCTCCTTATTAGCTTCTGTCACCACCCCTCTCCTCTCCTTATTAGCTTTTGTCATCACCCCTCTCCTTTTCTCTCCTTATTAGCTTGTCACCGCACCTCTCCTCTTCTCTCCTTATTAGCTTCTGTCACCAACCCTCTCCTCTCATTATTAGCTTCTGTCACCACCCCTCTCCTCTCCTTATTAGCTTCTGTGATCACCCCTCTCCTCTCCTTATTAGCTTCTGTCACCACCCCTCTGTTCTCCATATTAGCTTCTGTCACCACCCCTCTCCTCTCCTTATTGGCTTCTGTCACTACCTCTCTCTTCTCCTTATTAGCTTCTGTCACCACCCCTCTCTTCTCCTCTCCTTATTGGCTTCTGTCACCACCCCTCTCCTCTCCTTATTAGCTTCTGTCACCACCCCTCTCCTCTCCTTATTAGCTTCTGTCACCACCCCTCTCCTCTCCTTATTAGCTTGCCACCACCCCTCTCCACTCCTTATTAGCTTCTGTCACCACCCCTCTCCTCTCCTTATTAGCTTCTGTCACCACCCCTCTCCTCTTGTCTCCTTATTAGCTTCTGTCACCACACCTCTCCTCTATTCATTAGCTTCTGTCACCACCCCTCTCCTCTCCTTATTAGCTTCTGTCACCTCCCCTCTCCTCTCCTTATTAGCTTCTGTCACCACCCCTCTCCTCTCCTTATTAGCTTCTGTCACCACCCCTCTCCTCTTCTTATTAGCTCCTGTCACCACCCCTCTCCTCTCCTTATTAGCTTCTTTCACCACCCCTCTCCTCTCCTTATTAGCTTCTGTCACCTCCCCTCTCTTCTCCTTATTAGCTTCTGTCACCACCCCTCTCTTCTCCTCTCCTTATTGGCTTCTGTCACCACCCCTCTCCTCTCCATATTAGCTTCTGTCACCACCCCTCTCCTCTCCTTATTAGCTTCTGTCACCACCCCTCTCCTCTCCTTATTAGCTTGTCACAACCCCTCTCCACTCCTTATTAGCTTCTGTCACCACCCCTCTCCTCTCCTTATTAGCTTCTGTCACCACCCCTCTCCTCTCCTTATTAGCTTCTGTCACCACCCCTCTCTTCTCCTTATTAGCTTCTGTCACCACCCCTCTCTTCTCCTCTCCTTATTGGCTTCTGTCACCACCCCTCTCCTCTCCTTATTAGCTTCTGTCACCACCCCTCTTCTCTCCTTATTAGCTTCTGTCTCCACCCCTCTCCTCTCCTTATTAGCTTGTCACCACCCCTCTCCACTCATTATTAGCTTCTGTCACCACCCCTCTCCTCTCCTTATTAGCTTCTGTCACCACCCCTCTCCACTCCTTATTAGCTTCTGTCACCACCCCTCTCCTCTAATTATTAGCTTCTGTCACCACCCCTCTCCTCTTCTCTCCCTATTAGCTTCTGTCACCACCCCTCTCCTCCTCTCCTTATTAGCTTGTGTCACCACCCCGCTCCTCTCCTTATTAGCTTCTGTCACCACCCCCCTCCTCTCCTTATTAGTTTGTCACCACCCCTTTCTTCTCCTTATTAGCTTCTGTCACCACCCATCTCCTCTCCTTATTAGCTTCTGTCACCACCCGTCTCCTCTCCTTATTAGCTTCTGTCACCACCCGTCTCCTCTCCTTCTTAGCTTCTGTGACCACCCCACTCCTCTCCTTATTAGCTTCTGTCACCACCCCTCTCTTCTCCTCTCCTTATAAGCTTCTGTCACCACCCCTCTCATCTCCTTATTAGCTTCTGTCACCACCCCTCTCTTCTTTTTATTAGCTTTTGTCACCACCCCTCTCCTCTCCTCATTATCTTCTGTCACCACCATCTCCTCTCCTTATTGGCGTCTGTCACCACCCCTCTCTTCTCCTTATTAGCTTTTGTCACCACCACACTCCTCTCCTTATTAGCTTCTGTCACCACCCCTCTCTTCTCCTTTCGTTATTAGCTTCTGTTACCACCCCTCTCCTCATCTTATTAGCTTCTGTCACCACACCTCTCCTCTCCTTATTAGCTTCTGTCACCACCCCTCTCCTCTCCTTATTAGCTTCTGACACCACCCCTCTCCTCTACTTATTAGCTTCTGTCACCACCCCTCTCCTCTCCTGATTAGCTTCTGTCACCACCCCTCTCCTCTCCTTATTAGCTTCTGTCACCACCCCTCTCCTCTCCTTATTAGCTTTTGTCATCACCCCTCTCCTTTTCTCTCCTTATTAGCTTGTCACCGCACCTCTCCTCTTCTCTCCTTATTAGCTTCTGTCACCAACCCTCTCCTCTCATTATTAGCTTCTGTCACCACCCCTCTCCTCTCCTTATTAGCTTCTGTGATCACCCCTCTCCTCTCCTTATTAGCTTCTGTCACCACCCCTCTGTTCTCCATATTAGCTTCTGTCACCACCCCTCTCCTCTCCTTATTGGCTTCTGTCACTACCTCTCTCTTCTCCTTATTAGCTTCTGTCACCACCCCTCTCTTCTCCTCTCCTTATTGGCTTCTGTCACCACCCCTCTCCTCTCCTTATTAGCTTCTGTCACCACCCCTCTCCTCTCCTTATTAGCTTCTGTCACCACCCCTCTCCTCTCCTTATTAGCTTGCCACCACCCCTCTCCACTCCTTATTAGCTTCTGTCACCACCCCTCTCCTCTCCTTATTAGCTTCTGTCACCACCCCTCTCCTCTTGTCTCCTTATTAGCTTCTGTCACCACACCTCTCCTCTATTCATTAGCTTCTGTCACCACCCCTCTCCTCTCCTTATTAGCTTCTGTCACCTCCCCTCTCCTCTCCTTATTAGCTTCTGTCACCACCCCTCTCCTCTCCTTATTAGCTTCTGTCACCACCCCTCTCCTCTTCTTATTAGCTCCTGTCACCACCCCTCTCCTCTCCTTATTAGCTTCTTTCACCACCCCTCTCCTCTCCTTATTAGCTTCTGTCACCTCCCCTCTCTTCTCCTTATTAGCTTCTGTCACCACCCCTCTCTTCTCCTCTCCTTATTGGCTTCTGTCACCACCCCTCTCCTCTCCATATTAGCTTCTGTCACCACCCCTCTCCTCTCCTTATTAGCTTCTGTCACCACCCCTCTCCTCTCCTTATTAGCTTGTCACAACCCCTCTCCACTCCTTATTAGCTTCTGTCACCACCCCTCTCCTCTAATTATTAGCTTCTGTCACCACACCTCCCCTCTCCTCTCCCTATTAGCTTCTGTCACCACCCCTCTCCTCCTCTCCTTATTAGCTTGTGTCACCACCCCGCTCTTCTCCTTATTAGCTTCTGTCACCACCCCCCTCCTCTCCTTATTAGCTTGTCACCACCCCTCTCTTCTCCTTATTAGCTTCTGTCACCACCCATCTCCTCTCCTTATTAGCTTCTGTCACCACCCGTCTCCTCTCCTTATTAGCTTCTGTCACCACCCGTCTCCTCTCCTTATTAGCTTCTGTGACCACTCCACTCCTCTCCTTATTAGCTTCTGTCACCACACCTCTCTTCTCCTCTCCTCATAATCTTCTGTCACCACCCCTCTCCTCTCCTTATTAGCTTCTGTCACCACCCCTCTCCTCTCCTTATTAGCTTCTGTCACCACCCCTCTCTTCTTATTATTAGCTTTTGTCACCACCCCTCTCCTCTCCTTATTAGCTTCTGTCACCACCGTCTCCTCTCCTTATTGGCGTCTGTCACCACCCCTCTCCTCTCCTTATTAGCTTCTGTCACCACCACACTCCTCTCCTTATTAGCTTCTGTCACCACCCCTCTCTTCTCCTCTCCTTATTGGCTTCTGTCACCACCCATCTCCTCTCCTTATTAGCTTCTGTCACCACCCCTCTCCTCTCCTTATTAGCTTCTGTCACCACCCCTCTCCTCTTCTTTTTAGCATGTCTCCACCCCTCTCCACTCCTTATTAGCTTCTGTCACCACCCCTCTCCTTTCCTTATTAGCTTCTGTCACCACCCCTCTCCTCTAATTATTAGCTTCTGTCAACACCCCTCTCCTCTCCTCTCCCTATTAGCTTCTGTCACCACCCCTCTCCTCCTCTCCTTATTAGCTTGTGTCACCACTCCGCTCCTCTCCTTATTAGCTTCTGTCATCACCTCTCTCCTCTCCTTATTAGCTTCTGTCACCACCTCTCTCCTCTCCTTATTGGCTTCTGTCACCACCCCTTTCCTCTTCTCTCCTTATTAGCTTCTGTCACCACCCCTCTTCTCTCCTTATTAGCTTCTGTCACCACCCCTCTCCTCTCATTATAAGCTTCTGTCAGCACCCCTCTCCTCTCCTTGTTAGCTTCTGTTGCCACCCCTCTCCTCTCCTTATTAGCTTCTGTCACCACCCCTCTCCTCTCCTTATTACCTTCTGTCGCCACCCCTCTCCTCTTCTCTCCTTATTAGCTTCTGTCACCACCCCTCTCCTCTTCTCTCCTTATTAGCTTCTCTCACCACCCCTCTCATCTCTTCATTAGCTTCTGTCACCACCCCTCTCCTCTCCTTATTAGATTCTGTCACCACCCCTCTCCTCTCCATATTAGCTTCTGTCACCACCCCTCTCCTCTCCTTATTAGCTTCTGTCACCACCCCTCTCCTCTATTCATTAGCTTCTGTCACCACCCCTCTCCTCTCCTTATTAGCTTCTGTCACCTCCCCTCTCCTCTCCTTATTAGCTTCTGTCACCACCCCTCTCCTCTCCTTATTAGCTTCTGTCACCACCCCTCTCCTCTTCTTATTAGCTTCTGTCACCACCCCTCTCCTCTCCTTATTAGCTTCTTTCACCACCCCTCTCCTCTCCTTATTAGCTTCTGTCACCTCCCCTCTCTTCTCCTTATTAGCTTCTGTCACCACCCCTCTCTTCTCCTCTCCTTATTGGCTTCTGTCACCACCCCTTTCCTCTCCATATTAGCTTCTGTCACCACCCCTCTCCTCTCCTTATTAGCTTCTGTCACCACCCCTCTCCTCTCCTTATTAGCTTGTCACAACCCCTCTCCACTCCTTATTAGCTTCTGTCACCACCCCTCTCCTCTCCTTATTAGCTTCTGTCACCACCCCTCTCCTCTAATTATTAGCTTCTGTCACCAGACCTCCCCTCTCCTCTCCCTATTAGCTTCTGTCACCACCCCTCTCCTCCTCTCCTTATTAGCTTGTGTCACCACCCCGCTCTTCTCCTTATTAGCTTCTGTCACCACCCCCCTCCTCTCCTTATTAGCTTGTCACCACCCCTCTCTTCTCCTTATTAGCTTCTGTCACCACCCATCTCCTCTCCTTATTAGCTTCTGTCACCACTCGTCTCCTCTCCTTATTAGCTTCTGTCACCACCCGTCTCCTCTCCTTATTAGCTTCTGTGACCACTCCACTCCTCTCCTTATTAGCTTCTGTCACCACACCTCTCTTCTCCTCTCCTCATAATCTTCTGTCACCATCCCTCTCCTCTCCTTATTAGCTTCTGTCACCACCCCTCTCCTCTCCTTATTAGCTTCTGTCACCACCCCTCTCTTCTTATTATTAGCTTTTGTCACCACCCCTCTCCTCTCCTCATTAACTTCTGTCACCACCGTCTCCTCTCCTTATTGGCGTCTGTCACCACCCCTCTCCTCTCCTTATTAGCTTTTGTCACCACCACACTCCTCTCCTTATTAGCTTCTGTCACCACCCCTCTCTTCTCCTCTCCTTATTGGCTTCTGTCACCACCCATCTCCTCTCCTTATTAGCTTCTGTCACCACCCCTCTCCTCTCCTTATTAGCTTCTGTCACCACCCCTCTCCTCTTCTTATTAGCTTGTCTCCACCCCTCTCCACTCCTTATTAGCTTCTGTCACCACCCCTCTCCTTTCCTAATTAGCTTCTGTCACCACCCCTCTCCTCTAATTATTTGCTTCTGTCAACACCCCTCTCCTCTCCTCTCCCTATTAGCTTCTGTCACCACCCCTGTCCTCCTCTCCTTATTAGCTTGTGTCACCACTCCGCTCCTCTCCTTATTAGCTTCTGTCATCACCTCTCTCCTCTCCTTATTAGCTTCTGTCACCACCTCTCTCCTCTCCTTATTGGCTTCTGTCACCACCCCTTTCATCTTCTCTCCTTATTAGCTTCTGTCACCACCCCTCTTCTCTCCTTATTAGCTTCTGTCACCTCCCCTCTCCTCTCATTATAAGCTTCTGTCAGCACCACTCTCCTCTCCTTGTTAGCTTCTGTCGCCACCCCTTTCCTCTCCTTATTAGCTTCTGTCACCACCCCTCTTCTCTCCTTATTACCTTCTGTTGCCACCCCTCTCCTCTTCTCTCCTTATTAGCTTCTGTCACCACCCCTCTCCTCTTCTCTACTTATTAGCTTCTGTCACCACCCCTCTCGTCTCTTCATTAGCTTCTGTCACCACCCCTCTCCTCTCCTTATTAGCTTCTGTCACCACCCCTCTCCTCTCCATATTAGCTTCTGTCACCACCCCTCTCCTCTCCTTATTAGCTTCTGTCACCACCCCTCTCCTCTACTTATTAGCTTCTGTCACCACCCCTCTCCTCACCTTATTAGCTTCTGTCACCACCCCTCTCCACTCCTTATTAGCTTCTGTCACCACCCCTCTCTTCTCCTTATTAGCTTCTGTCACCACCCCTCTCTTCTCCTCTCCTTATTGGCTTCTGTCACCACCCCTTTCCTCTCCTTATTAGCTTCTGTCACCACCCCTCTCCTCTCCATATTAGCTTCTGTCACCACCCCTCTCATCTCCTTATTAGCTTGTCACCAACACTCTCCACTCATTATTAGCTTCTGTCACCACCCCTCTCCTCTCCTTATTAGCTTCTGTCACCACCCCTCTCCACTCCTTATTAGCTTCTGTCACCACCCCTCTCCTCTAATTATTAGCTTCTGTCACCACCCCTCTCCTCTCCTCTCCCTATTAGCTTCTGTCACCACCCCTCTCCTCCTCTCCTTATTAGCTTTGTCACCACCCCGCTCCTCTCCTTATTAGCTTCTGTCACCACCCCCCTCCTCTCCTTATTAGCTTGTCAACACCCCTCTCTTCTCCTTATTAGCTTCTGTCGCCACCCATCTCCTCTCCTTATTAGTTTCAGTCACCACCCGTCTCCTCTCCTTATTAGCTTCTGTCACCACCCATCTCCTCTCCTTCTTAGCTTCTGTGACCACCCCACTCCTCTCCTTATTAGCTTCTGTCACCACCCCTCTCTTCTCCTCTCCTTATAAGCTTCTGTCACCACCCCTCTCCTCTCCTTATTAGCTTCTGTCACCACCCCTCTCATCTCCTTATTAGCTTCTGTCACCACCCCTCTCTTCTTCTTATTAGCTTTTGTCACCACCCCTCTCCTCTCCTCATTAGCTTCTGTCACCACCGTCTCCTCTCCTTATTGGTGTCAGTCACCACCCCTCTCCTCTCCTTATTAGCTTTTGTCACCACCACACTCCTCTCCTTATTAGCTTCTGTCACCACCCCTCTCTTCTCCTCTCCTTATTAGCTTCTGTTACCACCCCTCTCTCTCCTTATTAGCTTCTGTCACCACCCCTCTCCTCTCCTTATTAGCTTCTGTCACCACCCCTCTCCTCTCCTTATTAGCTTCTGACACCACCCCTCTCCTGTACTTATTAGCTTCTGTCACCACCCCTCTCCTCTCCTTATTAGCTTCTGTCACCACCCCTCTCTTCTCCTTATTAGCTTCTGTCACCACCCCTCTCCTCTCCTTATTGGCTTCTGTCACTACCTCTCTCTTCTCCTTATTAGCTTCTGTCACCACCCCTCTCTACTCCTCTCCTTATTGGCTTCTGTCACCACCCATCTCCTCTCCTTATTAGCTTCTGTCACCACCCCTCTCCTCTCCTTATTTGCTGCTGTCACCACCCCTCTCCTCTCCTTATTAGCTTGCCACCACCCCTCTCCACTCCTTATTAGCTTCTGTCACCACCCCTCTCCTCTCCTCTCCTTATTAGCTTCTGTCTCCACGCCTCTCCTCTCCTTATTAGCATCTGTCACCACCCCTCTCCTCTCCTCTCCTTATTAGCTTCTGTCACCACCCCTCTCCTCTCCTGATTTGCTTCTGTCACCACCCCTCTCCTCTCCTTATTAGCTTCTGTCACCACCCCTCTCCTCTCCTTTTTAGCTTCTGTCACCACCCCTCTCCTCTCCTTATTAGCTTCTGTCACCACCCCTCTCCTCTCCTTATTAGCTGCTGTCACCAAACCTCTCCTTATTGGCTTCTGTCACCACCCCTATCCTTTCTTATTAGCTTCTGTCACCACCCCTCTCCTCTCCTTATTAGCTTCTGTCACCACACCTCTGCTCTTCTCTCGTTATTAGCTTCTGTCACCACCCATCTCTTCTCCTCTCCTTATTGTCTTCTGTCACCTCCCCTCTCCTCTCCTTATTAGCTTCTGTCACCACCCCTCTCCTCTACTTATTAGATTCTGTCACCACCCCTCTCCTCTCCTTATTAGCTTTTGTGATCACCCCTCTCCACATCTTTCCTTATTAGCTTCTGTCACCGCCCCTCTCCTCTTCTCTCCTTATTAGCTTCTGTCACCACCCCTCTCCTCTCATTATTAGCTTCTGTCACCACCCCTCTCCTCGCCTTATTAGCTTCTGTCATCACCCCTCTCCTTGCCTTATTAGCTTCTGTCATCACCCCTCTCCTTTCCTTATTAGCTGCGGTCATCACCTGTCTCCTCTCCTCTCTTTATTAGCTTCTGTCACCACCTTTCTCCTCTTCTTTCATTAGCTTCTGTCACCACACCTCTCCTCTTCTCTCCTTATTAGCTTCTATCACCACCCCTCTCATCTCCTTATTAGCTTCTGTCACCACCCCTCTCCTCGCCTTATTAGCTTCTGTCACCACCCCTCTCCTCTTTTCTCCTTATTAGCTTCTGTCACCACCCCTCTCCTCTTCTCTCCTTTTTCGCTTTTGTCACCACCCCTCTCCTCTCCTCATTAGCTTCTGTCACCAACCCTCTCCTCTCTTTATTAGCTTCTGTCACCACCCCTCTCCTCTCCTTATTAGCTTCTGTCACCACCCCTCTGCTCTTCTCTCCTTATTAGATTCTGTCACCACCCATCTCTTCTCCTCTCCTTATTGGCTTCTGTCACCACCCCTCTCCTCTCATTATTAGCTTCTGTCACCACCCCTCTCCATATTAGCTTCTGTCATCACCCCTCTACTCTCCTTATTAGCTTCTGTCACCACCTCTCTCCTCTCCTTATTGGCTTCTGTCACCACCCCGTTCCTCTTCTCTCCTTATTAGCTTCTGTCACCACCCCTCTTCTCTCCTTATTAGCTTCTGTCACCACCCCTCTCCTCTCCTTATAAGCTTCTGTCAGCACCCCTCTCCTCTCCTTGTTAGCTTCTGTCACCACCCCTCTCCTCTCCTTATTAGCTTCTGTCGCCTCCCCTCTCCTCTCCTTATTAGCTTCTGTCACCACCCCTCTCCTCTCCTTATAAGCTTCTGTCAGCACCCCTCTCCTCTCCTTGTTAGCTTCTGTCACCACCCCTCTCCTCTCCTTATTAGCTTCTGTCGCCTCCCCTCTCCTCTCCTTATTAGCTTCTGTCACCACCCCTCTCCTCTTCTCTCCCTATTAGCTTCTGTCACCACCCCTCTCCTCTTCTCTCTTCATTAGCTTCTGTCACCACCCCTCTCCTCTCCTTATTAGCTTTTTTCACCACCCCTCTCCTCTCCTTATTAGCTTCTGTCACCACCCCTCTCCTCTCCTTATTAGCTTCTGTCACCACCCCTCTCCTCTACTTATTAGCTTCTGTCACCACCCCTCTCCTCTCCTTATTAGCTTCTGTCACCACCCCTCTCCTCTCCTTATTAGCTTCTGTCTCCACCCCTCTCTTCTCCTTATTAGCTTCTGTCACCACCCCTCTCTTCTCCTCTCCTTATTAGCTTCTGTCACCACCCATCTCTTCTCCTCTCCTTATTAGCTTCTGTCATCACCCCTCTACTCTCCTTATTAGCTTCTGTCACCACCTCTCTCCTCTCCTTATTGGCTTCTGTCACCACCCCTTTCCTCTTCTCTCCTTATTAGCTTCTGTCACCACCCCTCTTCTCTCCTTATTAGCTTCTGTCACCAACCCTCTCCTCTCCTTATAAGCTTCTGTCAGCACCCCTCTCCTCTCCGTGTTAGCTTCTGTCGCCACCCCTCTCCTCTCCTTATTAGCTTCTGTCGCCACCCCTCTCCTCTCCTTATTAGCATCTGTCACCACCCCTCTCCTCTTCTCTCCTTATTAGCTTCTGTCACCACCCCTCTCCTCTTCTCTCCTTATTAGCTTCTGTCACCACCCCTCTCCTCTCTTCATTAGCTTCTGTCACCACCCCTCTCCTCTCCTTATTAGCTTCTTTCACCACCCCTCTCCACTCCTTATTAGCTTCTGTCACCACCCCTCTCCTCTCCTTATTAGCTTCTGTCACCACCCCTCTCCTCTACTTATTAGCTTCTGTCACCACCCCTCTCCTCTCCTTATTAGTTTCTGTCACCACCCCTCTCCTCTCCTTATTAGCTTCTGTCTCCATCCCTCTCTTCTCCTTATTAGCTTCTGTCACCACCCCTCTCTTCTCCTCTCCTAATTGGCTTCTGTCACCACCCATCTCCTCTCCTTATTAGCTTCTGTCACCACCCCTCTTCTCTCCTTATTAGCTTCTGTCACCACCCCGCTCCTCTCCTTATAAACTTCTGTCATCACCCCTCTCCTCTCCTTATTAGCTTCTGTCACCACCTCTCTCCTCTCCTTATTGGCTTGTGTCACCACCCCGCTCCTCTCCTTATTAGTTTCTGTCACCACCTCCCTCCTCTCCTTATTAGCTTGTCAACACCCCTCTCTTCTCCTTATTAGCTTCTGTCACCACCCATCTCCTTTCCTTATTAGCTTCAGTCACCCCCCGTCTCCTCTCCTTATTAGCTTCTGTCAGCACCCGTCTCCTCTCCTTCTTAGCTTCTGTGACCACCCCACTCCTCTCCTTATGAGCTTCTGTCACCACCCCTCTCTTCTCCTCTCCTTATTAGCTTCTGTCACCACCCCTCTCCTCTCCTTATTAGCTTCTGTCACCACCCCTCTCATCTCCTTATTAGCTTCTGTCACCACCCCTCTCTTCTTATTTTTAGCTTTTGTCACCACCCCTCTCCTCTCCTCATTAGCTTCTGTCACCACCGTCTCCTCTCTCTATTGGCGTCAGTCACCACCCCTCTCCTCTCCTTATTAGCTCTTGTCACCACCACACTCCTCTCCTTATTAGCTTCTGTCACCACCCCTCTCTTCTCCTCTCCTTATTAGCTTCTGTTACCACCCCTTTCCTCTCCTTTTTAGCTTCTGTCACCACCCCTCTCCTCTCCTTATTAGCTTCTGTCACCACCCCTCTCCTCTCCTTATAAGCTTCTGACACCACCCCTCTCCTCTACTTATTAGATTCTGTCACCACCACTCTCCACTCCTTATTAGCTTCTGTCACCACCCCTCTCTTCTCCTTATTAGCTTCTGTCACCACCCCTCTCCTCTCCTTATTGGCTTCTGTCACTACCTCTCTCTTCTCCTTATTAGCTTCTGTCACCACCCCTCTCTTCTCCTGTCCTTATTGGCTTCTGTCACCACCCATCTCCTCTCCTTATTAGCTTCAGTCACCACCCCTCTCCTCTCCTTATTAGCTTTTGTCACCATCCCTCTCCTCTCCTTATTAGCATGCCACCACCCCTCTCCACTCCTTATTAGCTTCTGTCACCACCCCTCTCCTCTCCTTTTTAGCTTCTGTCACCACCCCTCTCCTCTCCTCTCATTATTAGCTTCTGTCACCACGCCTCTCCTCTCCTTATTAGCATCTGTCACCACCCCTCTCCTCTCCTCTCCTTATTAGCTTCTGTCACCACCCTTCTCCTCTCCTGATTAGCTTCTGTCACCACCCCTCTCCTCTCCTTATTAGCTTCTGTCACCACCCCTCTCATCTCCTTATTAGCTTCTGTCACCACCCCTCTCTTCTTATTATTAGCTTTTGTCACCACCCCTCTCCTCTCCTTATTAGCTTCTGTCACCACCCCTCTCCTCTCTTTATTAGCTTCTGTCACCACCCCTCTCCTCTCCTTATTAGCTTGTCACCACCACTCTCCTCTCCTTATTAGCTTCTGTCACCACCCCTCTCCACTAATTATTAGCTTCTGCCACCACCCCTCTCCTCTCCTCTCCCTATTAGCTTCTGTCACCACCCCTCTCCTCCTCTCCTTATTAGCTTGTGCCACCACCTCGCTCCACTCCTTATTAGCTTCTGTCACCACCCCCCTCCTCTCCTTATTAGCTTGTCATCACCCCTCTCCTCTCCTTATTAGCTTCTGTCACCACCTCTCTCCTCTCCTTATTGGCTTCTGTCACCACCCCTTTCCTCTTCTCTCCTTATTAGCTTCTGTCACCACCCCTCTTCTCTCCTTATTAGCTTCTTTCACCACCCCTCTCCTCTCCTTATAAGCTTCTGTCAGCACCCCTCTCCTCTCCTTGTTAGCTTCTGTCACCACCCCTCTCCTCTCCTTATTAGCTTCTGTCGCCACCCCTCTCCTCTCCTTATTAGCTTCTGTCACCACCCCTCTCCTCTTCTCTCCTTATTAGCTTCTGTCACCACCCCTCTCCTCTTCTCTCCTTATTAGCTTCTGTCACCACCCCTCTCCTCTCTTCATTAGCTTCTGTCACCACCCCTCTCCTCTCCTTATTAGCTTCTATCACCACCCCTCTCCTCTCCTTATTAGCTGCGGTCATCAGCTTTTTCCTCTCCTCTCCTTATTAGCTTCTGTCACCACCTTTCTCCTCTTCTCTCATTAGCTTCTGTCACCACCCCTCTCCTCTTCTCTCCTTATTAGTTTCTATCACCACCCCTCTCCTCTCCTTATTAGCTTCTGTCACCACCCCTCTCCTCTCCTTATTAGCTTCTGTCACCACCCCTCTCCTCTCCTCTCCTTATTAGCTTCTGTCACCACCCCTCTCCTCTCCTTATTAGCTTCTATCACCACCCCTCTCCTCTCCTTATTAGCTGCGGTCATCACCTTTCTCCTCTCCTCTCCTTATTAGCTTCTGTTACCACCTTTCTCCTCTTCTCTCATTAGCTTCTGTCACCACACCTCTCCTCTTCTCTCCTTTTTAGTTTCTATCACCACCCCTCTCATCTCCTTATTAGCTTCTGTCACCACCCCTCTCCACTCATTATTAGCTTCTGTCACCACCCCTCTCCTCTCCTTATTAGCTTCTGTCACCACCCCTCTCCTCTCCTTATTAGCTTCTGTCACCATCCCTCTCCTCTCCTTATTAGCTTCTGTCACCACCCATCTCTTCTCCTCTACTTATTGTCTGCTGTCACCTCCCCTCTCCTCTCCTTATTAGCTTCTGTCACCACCCCTCTCCTCTACTTATTAGATTCTGTCACCACCCCTCTCCTCTCCTTATTAGCTTTTGTGATCACCCCTCTCCACATCTTTCCTTATTAGCTTCTGTCACCGCCCCTCTCCTCTTCTCTCCTTATTAGCTTCTGTCACCACCCCTCTCCTCTCATTATTAGCTTCTGTCACCACCCCTCTCCTCGCCTTATTAGCTTCTGTCATCACCCCTCTCCTTGCCTTATTAGCTTCTGTCATCACCCCTCTCCTTTACTTAATAGCTGTGGTCATCACCTGTCTCCTCTCCTCTCTTTATTAGCTTCTGTCGCCACCCCTCTCCTCTTCTTTCATTAGCTTCTGTCACCACCCCTCTCCTCTTCTCTCCTTATTAGCTTCTATCACCACCACTCTCATCTCCTTATAAGCTTCTGTCAGCACCCCTCTCCTCTCCTTGTTAGCTTCTGTCACCACCCCTCTCCTCCTCTCCTTATTAGCTTGTGCCACCACCTCGCTCCACTCCTTATTAGCTTCTGTCACCACCCCCCTCCTCTCCTTATTAGCTTGTCATCACCCCTCTCCTCTCCTTATTAGCTTCTGTCACCACCTCTCTCCTCTCCTTATTGGCTTCTGTCACCACCCCTTTCCTCTTCTCTCCTTATTAGCTTCTGTCACCACCCCTCTTCTCTCCTTATTAGCTTCTTTCACCACCCCTCTCCTCTCCTTATAGGCTTCTGTCACCACCCCTCTCCTCTCCTTGTTAGCTTCTGTCACCACCCCTCTCCTCTCCTTATTAGCTTCTGTCGCCACCCCTCTCCTCTCCTTATTAGCTTCTGTCACCACCCCTCTCCTCTTCTCTCCTTATTAGCTTCTGTCACCACCCCTCTCCTCTTCTCTCCTTATTAGCTTCTGTCACCACCCCTCTCCTCTCTTCATTAGCTTCTGTCACCACCCCTCTCCTCTCCTTATTAGCTTCTATCACCACCCCTCTCCTCTCCTTATTAGCTGCGGTCATCACCTTTTTCCTCTCCTCTCCTTATTAGCTTCTGTCACCACCTTTCTCCTCTTCTCTCATTAGCTTCTGTCACCACCCCTCTCCTCTTCTCTCCTTATTAGTTTCTATCACCACCCCTCTCCTCTCCTTATTAGCTTCTGTCACCACCCCTCTCCTCTCCTTATTTGCTTCTGTCACCACCCCTCTCCTCTCCTTATTAGCTGCGGTCATCAGCTTTTTCCTCTCCTCTCCTTATTAGCTTCTGTCACCACCTTTCTCCTCTTCTCTCATTAGCTTCTGTCACCACCCCTCTCCTCTTCTCTCCTTATTGGTTTCTATCACCACCCCTCTCCTCTCCTTATTAGCTTCTGTCACCACCCCTCTCCTCTCCTTATTAGCTTCTGTCACCACCCCTCTCCTCTTCTCTCCTTATTAGCTTCTGTCACCACCCCTCTCCTCTCTTCATTAGCTTCTGTCACCACCCCTCTCCTCTCCTTATTAGCTTCTATCACCACCCCTCTCCTCTCCTTATTAGCTGCGGTCATCACCTTTCTCCTCTCCTCTCCTTATTAGCTTCTGTCACCACCTTTCTCCTCTTCTCTCATTAGCTTCTGTCACCACACCTCTCCTCTTCTCTCCTTTTTAGTTTCTATCACCACCCCTCTCATCTCCTTATTAGCTTCTGTCACCACCCCTCTCCACTCATTATTAGCTTCTGTCACCACCCCTCTCCTCTCCTTATTAGCTTCTGTCACCACCCCTCTCCTCTCCTTATTAGCTTCTGTCACCATCCCTCTCCTCTCCTTATTAGCTTCTGTCACCACCCATCTCTTCTCCTCTCCTTATTGTCTGCTGTCACCTCCCCTCTCCTCTCCTTATTAGCTTCTGTCACCACCCCTCTCCTCTACTTATTAGATTCTGTCACCACCCCTCTCCTCTCCTT
This sequence comes from Taudactylus pleione, assembly GCA_031769625.1. Classification (NCBI taxonomy): domain Eukaryota; kingdom Metazoa; phylum Chordata; class Amphibia; order Anura; family Myobatrachidae; genus Taudactylus; species Taudactylus pleione. The sequence goes on along the minus strand of JAUIMM010003287.1, from coordinate 77,511 downwards.
ATTAGCTTTTGTGATCACCCCTCTCCACATCTTTCCTTATTAGCTTCTGTCACCGCCCCTCTCCTCTTCTCTCCTTATTAGCTTCTGTCACCACCCCTCTCCTCTCATTATTAGCTTCTGTCACCACCCCTCTCCTCGCCTTATTAGCTTCTGTCATCACCCCTCTCCTCGCCTTATTAGCTTCTGTCATCACCCCTCTCCTTTCCTTATTAGCTGTGGTCATCACCTGTCTCCTCTCCTCTCTTTATTAGCTTCTGTCGCCACCCCTCTCCTCTTCTTTCATTAGCTTCTGTCACCACCCCTCTCCTCTTCTCTCCTTATTAGCTTCTATCACCACCACTCTCATCTCCTTATAAGCTTCTGTCAGCACCCCTCTCCTCTCCTTGTTAGCTTCTGTCAAAACCCCTCTCCTCCTCTCCTTATTAGCTTGTGCCACCACCTCGCTCCACTCCTTATTAGCTTCTGTCACCACCCCCCTCCTCTCCTTATTAGCTTGTCATCACCCCTCTCCTCTCCTTATTAGCTTCTGTCACCACCTCTCTCCTCTCCTTATTGGCTTCTGTCACCACCCCTTTCCTCTTCTCTCCTTATTAGCTTCTGTCACCACCCCTCTTCTCTCCTTATTAGCTTCTTTCACCACGCCTCTCCTCTCCTTATAAGCTTCTGTCAGCACCCCTCTCCTCTCCTTGTTAGCTTCTGTCACCACCCCTCTCCTCTCCTTATTAGCTTCTGTCGCCACCCCTCTCCTCTCCTTATTAGCTTCTGTCACCACCCCTCTCCTCTTCTCTCCTTATTAGCTTCTGTCACCACCCCTCTCCTCTTCTCTCCTTATTAGCTTCTGTCACCACCCCTCTCCTCTCTTCATTAGCTTCTGTCACCACCCCTCTCCTCTCCTTATTAGCTTCTATCACCACCCCTCTCCTCTCCTTATTAGCTGCGGTCATCACCTTTTTCCTCTCCTCTCCTTATTAGCTTCTGTCACCACCTTTCTCCTCTTCTCTCATTAGCTTCTGTCACCACCCCTCTCCTCTTCTCTCCTTATTAGTTTCTATCACCACCCCTCTCCTCTCCTTATTAGCTTCTGTCACCACCCCTCTCCTCTCCTTATTAGCTTCTGTCACCACCCCTCTCCTCTTCTCTCCTTATTAGCTTCTGTCACCACCCCTCTCCTCTCTTCATTAGCTTCTGTCACCACCCCTCTCCTCTCCTTATTAGCTTCTATCACCACCCCTCTCCTCTCCTTATTAGCTGCGGTCATCACCTTTCTCCTCTCCTCTCCTTATTAGCTTCTGTCACCACCTTTCTCCTCTTCTCTCATTAGCTTCTGTCACCACCCCTCTCCTCTTCTCTCCTTATTGGTTTCTATCACCACCCCTCTCCTCTCCTTATTAGCTTCTGTCACCACCCCTCTCCTCTCCTTATTAGCTTCTGTCACCACCCCTCTCCTCTTCTCTCCTTATTAGCTTCTGTCACCACCCCTCTCCTCTCTTCATTAGCTTCTGTCACCACCCCTCTCCTCTCCTTATTAGCTTCTATCACCACCCCTCTCCTCTCCTTATTAGCTGCGGTCATCACCTTTCTCCTCTCCTCTCCTTATTAGCTTCTGTCACCACCTTTCTCCTCTTCTCTCATTAGCTTCTGTCACCACACCTCTCCTCTTCTCTCCTTTTTAGTTTCTATCACCACCCCTCTCATCTCCTTATTAGCTTCTGTCACCACCCCTCTCCACTCATTATTAGCTTCTGTCACCACCCCTCTCCTCTCCTTATTAGCTTCTGTCACCACCCCTCTCCTCTCCTTATTAGCTTCTGTCACCATCCCTTTCCTCTCCTTATTAGCTTCTGTCACCACCCATCTCTTCTCCTCTCCTTATTGTCTGCTGTCACCTCCCCTCTCCTCTCCTTATTAGCTTCTGTCACCACCCCTCTCCTCTACTTATTAGATTCTGTCACCACCCCTCTCCTCTCCTTATTAGCTTTTGTGATCACCCCTCTCCACATCTTTCCTTATTAGCTTCTGTCACCGCCCCTCTCCTCTTCTCTCCTTATTAGCTTCTGTCACCACCCCTCTCCTCTCATTATTAGCTTCTGTCACCACCCCTCTCCTCGCCTTATTAGCTTCTGTCATCACCCCTCTCCTCGCCTTATTAGCTTCTGTCATCACCCCTCTCCTTTCCTTATTAGCTGTGGTCATCACCTGTCTCCTCTCCTCTCTTTATTAGCTTCTGTCGCCACCCCTCTCCTCTTCTTTCATTAGCTTCTGTCACCACCCCTCTCCTCTTCTCTCCTTATTAGCTTCTATCACCACCACTCTCATCTCCTTATAAGCTTCTGTCAGCACCCCTCTCCTCTCCTTGTTAGCTTCTGTCAAAACCCCTCTCCTCCTCTCCTTATTAGCTTGTGCCACCACCTCGCTCCACTCCTTATTAGCTTCTGTCACCACCCCCCTCCTCTCCTTATTAGCTTGTCATCACCCCTCTCCTCTCCTTATTAGCTTCTGTCACCACCTCTCTCCTCTCCTTATTGGCTTCTGTCACCACCCCTTTCCTCTTCTCTCCTTATTAGCTTCTGTCACCACCCCTCTTCTCTCCTTATTAGCTTCTTTCACCACGCCTCTCCTCTCCTTATAAGCTTCTGTCAGCACCCCTCTCCTCTCCTTGTTAGCTTCTGTCACCACCCCTCTCCTCTCCTTATTAGCTTCTGTCGCCACCCCTCTCCTCTCCTTATTAGCTTCTGTCACCACCCCTCTCCTCTTCTCTCCTTATTAGCTTCTGTCACCACCCCTCTCCTCTTCTCTCCTTATTAGCTTCTGTCACCACCCCTCTCCTCTCTTCATTAGCTTCTGTCACCACCCCTCTCCTCTCCTTATTAGCTTCTATCACCACCCCTCTCCTCTCCTTATTAGCTGCGGTCATCACCTTTTTCCTCTCCTCTCCTTATTAGCTTCTGTCACCACCTTTCTCCTCTTCTCTCATTAGCTTCTGTCACCACCCCTCTCCTCTTCTCTCCTTATTAGTTTCTATCACCACCCCTCTCCTCTCCTTATTAGCTTCTGTCACCACCCCTCTCCTCTCCTTATTAGCTTCTGTCACCACCCCTCTCCTCTTCTCTCCTTATTAGCTTCTGTCACCACGCCTCTCCTCTCTTCATTAGCTTCTGTCACCACCCCTCTCCTCTCCTTATTAGCTTCTATCACCACCCCTCTCCTCTCCTTATTAGCTGCGGTCATCACCTTTCTCCTCTCCTCTCCTTATTAGCTTCTGTCACCACCTTTCTCCTCTTCTCTCATTAGCTTCTGTCACCACACCTCTCCTCTTCTCTCCTTATTAGCTTCTGTCACCACCCCTCTCCACTCATTATTAGCTTCTGTCACCACCCCTCTCCTCTCCTTATTAGCTTCTGTCACCACCCCTCTCCTCTCCTTATTAGCTTCTGTCACCATCCCTCTCCTCTCCTTATTAGCTTCTGTCACCACCCATCTCTTCTCCTCTCCTTATTGTCTGCTGTCACCTCCCCTCTCCTCTCCTTATTAGCTTCTGTCACCACCCCTCTCCTCTACTTATTAGATTCTGTCACCACCCCTCTCCTCTCCTTATTAGCTTTTGTGATCACCCCTCTCCACATCTTTCCTTATTAGCTTCTGTCACCGCCCCTCTCCTCTTCTCTCCTTATTAGCTTCTGTCACCACCCCTCTCCTCTCATTATTAGCTTCTGTCACCACCCCTCTCCTCGCCTTATTAGCTTCTGTCATCACCCCTCTCCTCGCCTTATTAGCTTCTGTCATCACCCCTCTCCTTTCCTTATTAGCTGTGGTCATCACCTGTCTCCTCTCCTCTCTTTATTAGCTTCTGTCGCCACCCCTCTCCTCTTCTTTCATTAGCTTCTGTCACCACCCCTCTCCTCTTCTCTCCTTATTAGCTTCTATCACCACCACTCTCATCTCCTTATTAGCTTCTGTCACCACCCCTCTCCTCGCCTTATTAGCTTTTGTCACCACCCCGCTCCTCATTTCTCCTTATTAGCTTCTGTCACCACCCCTCTCCTCTTCTCTCCTTTTTCGCTTCTGTCACCACCCCTCTCCTCTCCTCATTAGCTTCTGTCACCAACCCTCTCCTCTCCTTATTAGCTTCTGTCACCACCCCTCTCCTCTCCTTATTAGCTTCTGTCACCACCCCTCTGCTCTTCTCTCCTTATTAGCTTCTGTCACCACCAATCTCTTCTCCTCTCCTTATTGGCTTCTGTCACCACCCCTCTCCTCTCCTTATTAGCTTCTGTCACCACCCCTCTCCAAATTAGCTTCTGTCATCACCCCTCTACTCTGCTTATTAGCTTCTGTCCCCAGCTCTCTCCTCTTCTTATTGGCTTCTGTCACCACCCCTTTCCTCTTCTCTCCTTATTAGCTTCTGTCACCACACCTCTTCTCTCCTTATTAGCTTCTGTCACCACCCCTCTCCTCTCCTTATAAGCTTCTGACAGCACCCCTCTCCTCTCCTTATTAGCTTCTGTCGCCTCCCCTCTCCTCTCCTTATTAGCTTCTGTCACCACCCCTCTCCTCTTCTCTCCTTATTAGCTTCTGTCACCACCCCTCTCCTCTTCTCTCTTCATTAGCTTCTGTCACCACCCCTCTCCTCTCTTTTTTAGCTTCTTTCAATACCCCTCTCCTCTCCTTATTAGCTTCTGTCACCACCCCTCTCCTCTCTTTATTAGCTTCTGTCACCACCCCTCTCCTCTACTTATTAGCTTCTGTCAGCACCCCTCTCCTCTCCTTGTTAGCTTCTGTCACCACCCCTCTCCTCTCCTTATTAGCTTCTGTCGCCACCCCTCTCCTCTCCTTATTAGCTTCTGTCACCACCCCTCTCCTCTTCTCTCCTTATTAGCTTCTGTCACCACCCCTCTCCTCTTCTCTCCTTATTAGCTTCTGTCACCACCCCTCTCCTCTTCTCTCCTTATTAGCTTCTGTCACCACCCCTCTCCTCTCTTCATTAGCTTCTGTCACCACCCCTCTCCTCTCCTTATTAGCTTCTATCACCACCCCTCTCCTCTCCTTATTAGCTGCGGTCATCACCTTTTTCCTCTCCTCTCCTTATTAGCTTCTGTCACCACCTTTCTCCTCTTCTCTCTTTAGCTTCTGTCACCACCCCTCTCCTCTTCTCTCCTTATTAGTTTCTATCACCACCCCTCTCCTCTCCTTATTAGCTTCTGTCACCACCCCTCTCCTCTCCTTATTAGCTTCTGTCACCACCCCTCTCCTCTCCTTATTAGCTGCGGTCATCAGCTTTTTCCTCTCCTCTCCTTATTAGCTTCTGTCACAACCTTTCTCCTCTTCTCTCATTAGCTTCTGTCACCACCCCTCTCCTCTTCTCTCCTTATTAGTTTCTATCACCACCCCTCTCCTCTCCTTATTAGCTTCTGTCACCACCCCTCTCCTCTCCTTATTAGCTTCTGTCACCACCCCTCTCCTCTTCTCTCCTTATTAGCTTCTGTCACCACCCCTCTCCTCTCTTCATTAGCTTCTGTCACCACCCCTCTCCTCTCCTTATTAGCTTCTATCACCACCCCTCTCCTCTCCTTTTTAGCTTCTGTCACCACCCCTCTCCTCTCCTCTCATTATTAGCTTCTGTCACCACGCCTCTCCTCTCCTTATTAGCATCTGTCACCACCCCTCTCCTCTCCTCTCCTTATTAGCTTCTGTCACCACCCCTCTCCTCTCCTGATTAGCTTCTGTCACCACCCCTCTCCTCTCCTTATTAGCTTCTGTCACCACCCCTCTCATCTCCTTATTAGCTTCTGTCACCACCCCTCTCTTCTTATTATTAGCTTTTGTCACCACCCCTCTCCTCTCCTTATTAGCTTCTGTCACCACCCCTCTCTTCTTATTATTAGCTTTTGTCACCACCCCTCTCCTCTCCTTATTAGCTTCTGTCACCACCCCTCTCCTCTCCTTATAAGCTTGTCACCACCCCTCTCCACTCCTTATTAGCTTCTGTCACCACCACTCTCCTCTCCTTATTAGCTTCTGTCACCACTCCTCTCCACTAATTATTAGCTTCTGCAACCACCCCTCTCCTCTCCTCTCCCTATTAGCTTCTGTCACCACCCCTCTCCTCCTCTCCTTATTAGCTTGTGTCACCACCCCGCTCCACTCCTTATTAGCTTCTGTCACCACCCCCCTCCTCTCCTTATTGGCTTCTGTCACCACCCCTTTCCTCTTCTCTCCTTATTAGCTTCTGTCACCACCCCTCTTCTCTCCTTATTAGCTTCTGTCACCACCCCTCTCCTCTCCTTATAAGCTTCTGTCAGCACCCCTCTCCTCTCCTTGTTAGCTTCTGTCGCCACCCCTCTCCTCTCCTTATTAGCTTCAGTTGCCACCCCTCTCCTCTCCTTATTAGCTTCTGTCACCACCCCTCTCCTCTTCTCTCCTTATTAGCTTCTGTCACCACCCCTCTCCTCTTCTCTCCTTATTAGCTTCTGTCACCACCCCTCTCCTCTCTTCATTAGGTTCTGTCACCACCCCTCTCCTCTGCTTATTAGCTTCTATCACCACCCCTCTCCTCTCCTTATTAGCTGCGGTCATCACCTTTCTCCTCTCCTCTCCTAATTAGCTTCTGTCACCACCTTTCTCCTCTTCTCTCATTAGCTTCTGTCACCACCCCTCTCCTCTTCTCTCCTTATTAGCTTCTATCACCACCCCTCTCATCTCCTTATTAGCTTCTGTCACCACCCCTCTCCTCTCCTTATTAGCTTCTGTCACCACCCCTCTCCTCTTCTCTCCTTATTAGCTTCTGTCACCACCCCTCTCCTCTTCTCTCCTTATTCGCTTCTGTCACCACCCCTCTCCACTCATTATTAGCTTCTGTCACCACCCCTCTCCTCTCCTTATTAGCTTCTGTCACCATCCCTCTCCTCTCCTTATTGGCTTCTGTCACCACCTCTCTCCTCTCCTTATTAGCTTCTGTCACCACCCCTCTCCTCTACTTATTAGCTTCTGTCACCACCCCTCTCCTCTCCTTATTAGTTTCTGTCACCACCCCTCTCCTCTCCTTATTAGCTTCTGTCTCCATCCCTCTCTTCTCCTTATTAGCTTCTGTCACCACCCCTCTCTTCTCCTCTCCTAATTGGCTTCTGTCACCACCCCTCTCTTCTTATTATTAGCTTTTGTCACCACCCCTCTCCTCTCCTCATTAGCTTCTGTCACCACCGTCTCCTCTCCCTATTGGTGTCAGTCACCACCCCTCTCCTCTCCTTATTAGCTTTTGTCACCACCACACTCCTCTCCTTATTAGCTTCTGTCACCACCCCTCTCTTCTCCTCTCCTTATTAGCTTCTGTCACCACCCCTCTCCTCTCCTTATAAGCTTCAGACACCACCCCTCTCCTCTACTTATTAGCTTCTGTCACCACCCCTCTCCTCTCCTTATTAGCTTCTGTCACCACCCCTCTCTTCTCCTTATTAGCTTCTGTCAACACCCCTCTCCTCTCCTTATTAGCTTCTGTCACCACCCCTCTCCTCTTCTCTCCTTATTAGCTTCTGTCACCACCCCTCTCCTCTTCTCTCCTTATTAGCTTCTGTCACCACCCCTCTCCTCTCTTCATTAGGTTCTGTCACCACCCCTCTCCTCTGCTTATTAGCTTCTATCACCACCCCTCTCCTCTCCTTATTAGCTGCGGTCATCACCTTTCTCCTCTCCTCTCCTTATTAGCTTCTGTCACCACCTTTCTCCTCTTCTCTCATTAGCTTCTGTCACCACCCCTCTCCTCTTCTCTCCTTATTAGCTTCTATCACCACCCCTCTCATCTCCTTATTAGCTTCTGTCACCACCCCTCTCCTCTCCTTATTAGCTTCTGTCACCACCCCTCTCCTCTTCTCTCCTTATTAGCTTCTGTCACCACCCCTCTCCTCTTCTCTCCTTATTCGCTTCTGTCACCACCCCTCTCCACTCATTATTAGCTTCTGTCACCACCCCTCTCCTCTCCTTATTAGCTTCTGTCACCATCCCTCTCCTCTCCTTATTGGCTTCTGTCACCACCTCTCTCCTCTCCTTATTAGCTTCTGTCACCACCCCTCTCCTCTACTTATTAGCTTCTGTCACCACCCCTCTCCTCTCCTTATTAGTTTCTGTCACCACCCCTCTCCTCTCCTTATTAGCTTCTGTCTCCATCCCTCTCTTCTCCTTATTAGCTTCTGTCACCACCCCTCTCTTCTCCTCTCCTAATTGGCTTCTGTCACCACCCCTCTCTTCTTATTATTAGCTTTTGTCACCACCCCTCTCCTCTCCTCATTAGCTTCTGTCACCACCGTCTCCTCTCCCTATTGGTGTCAGTCACCACCCCTCTCCTCTCCTTATTAGCTTTTGTCACCACCACACTCCTCTCCTTATTAGCTTCTGTCACCACCCCTCTCTTCTCCTCTCCTTATTAGCTTCTGTCACCACCCCTCTCCTCTCCTTATAAGCTTCTGACACCACCCCTCTCCTCTACTTATTAGCTTCTGTCACCACCCCTCTCCTCTCCTTATTAGCTTCTGTCACCACCCCTCTCTTCTCCTTATTAGCTTCTGTCACCACCCCTCTCCTCTCCTTATTGGCTTCTGTCACTACCTCTCTCTTCTCCTTATTAGCTTCTGTCACCACCCCTCTCTTCTCCTCTCCTTATTGGCTTCTGTCACCACCCATCTCCTCTCCTTATTAGCTTCTGTCACCACCCCTCTCCTCTCCTTTCATTATTAGCTTCTGTCACCACGCCGCTCCTCTCCTTATTAGCATCTGTCACCACCCCTCTCCTCTCCTCTCCTTATTAGCTTCTGTCATCACCCCTCTCCTCTCCTTATAAGCTTCTGACACCACCCCTCTCCTCTACTTATTAGCTTCTGTCACCACCCCTCTCCTCTCCTTATTAGCATCTGTCACCACCCCTCTCCTCTCCTCTCCTTATTAGCTTCTGTCACCACCCCTCTCCTCTCCTTATAAGCTTCTGACACCACCCCTCTCCTCTACTTATTAGCTTCTGTCACCACCCATCTCCTCTCCTTATTAGCTTCTGTCACCACCCCTCTCTTCTCCTTATTAGCTTCTGTCACCACCCCTCTCCTCTCCTTATTGGCTTCTGTCACTACCTCTCTCTTCTCCTTATTAGCTTCTGTCACCACCCCTCTCTTCTCCTCTCCTTATTGGCTTCTGTCACCACCCATCTCCTCTCCTTATTAGCTTCTGTCACCACCCCTCTCCTCTCCTTTCATTATTAGCTTCTGTCACCACGCCTCTCCTCTCCTTATTAGCATCTGTCACCACCCCTCTCCTCTCCTCTCCTTATTAGCTTCTGTCACCACCCCTCTCCTCTCCTGATTAGCTTCTGTCACCACCCCTCTCCTCTCCTTATTAGCTTCTGTCACCACCCCTCTCATCTCCTTATTAGCTTCTGTCACCACCCCTCTCTTCTTATTATTAGCTTTTGTCACCACCCCTCTCCTCTCCTTATTAGCTTCTGTCACCACCCCTCTCCTCTCTTTATTAGCTTCTGTCACCACCCCTCTCCTCTCCTTATTAGCTTGTCACCACCCCTTTCCTCTTCTCTCCTTATTAGCTTCTGTCAGCACCCCTCTCCTCTCCTTGTTAGCTTCTGTCGCCACCCCTCTCCTCTCCTTATTAGCTTCTGTCACCACCCCTGTCCTTTCCTCTCCTTATTAACTTCTGTCACCACCCCTCTCCTCTCCTTATTAGCTTCTGTCACCACCCCTCTCCTCTCCTCACCTTATTAGCTTCTGTCACCACCCCTCTCCTCTTCTCTCCTTATTAGCTTCTGTCACCTCCCCTCTCCTCTTCTCTTCTTTTTCGCTTCTGTCACCACCCCTCTCCTCTCCTCATTAGCTTCTGTCACCAACCCTCTCCTCTCCTTATTAGCTTCTGTCACCACCCCTCTCCTCTCCTTATTAGCTTCTGTCACCACCCCTCTGCTCTTCTCTCCTTATTAGCTTCTGACACCACCCATCTCTTCTCCTCTCCTTATTGGCTTCTGTCACCACCCCTCTCCTCTCCTTATTAGCTTCTGTCACCACCCCTCTCCATATTAGCTTCTGTCATCACCCCTCTACTCTCCTTATTAGCTTTTGTCACCACCCCTCTCCTCTCCTTATAAGCTTCTGTCAGCATCCCTCTCCTCTCCTTGTTAGCTTCTGTCGCCACCCCTCTCCTTATTAGCTTCTGTCGCCACCCCTCTCATCTCCTTATTAGCTTCTGTCACCACCCCTCTCCTCTTCTCTCCTTATTAGCTTCTGTCACCACCCCTCTCCTCTTCTCTCCTTATTAGCTTCTGTCACCACCCCTCTCCTCTCTTCTTTAGCTTCTGTCACCACCCCTCTCCTCTTCTTATTAACTTCTTTCACCACCCCTCTCCTCTCCTTATTAGCTTCTGTCACCAACCCTCTCCTCTCCTTATTAGCTTCTGTCACCACCCCTCTCCTCTACTTATTAGCTTCTGTCACCACCCCTCTCCTCTGCTTATTAGCTTCTGTCACCACCCCTCAACTCTCCTTATTAGCTTCTGTCTCCACCCCTCTCTTCTCCTTATTAGCTTCTGTCACCACCCCTCTCTTCTCCTCTCCTTATTGGCTTCTGTCACCACCCATCTCCTCTCCTTATTAGCTTCTGTCACCACCCCTCTTCTCTCCTTATTAGCTTCTGTCACCACCCCGCTCCTCTCCTTATTAGCTTCTGTCATCACCCCTCTCCTCTCCTTATTAGCTTCTGTCACCACCTCTCTCCTCTCCTTATTGGCTTCTGTCACCACCCCTTTCCTCTTCTCTCCTTATTAGCTTCTGTCAGCACCCCTCTCCTCTCCTTGTTAGCTTCTGTCGCCACCCCTCTCCTCTCCTTATTAGTTTCTGTCGCCGCCCCTCTCCTCTCCTTATTAGCTTCTGTCACCACCCCTCTCCTCTTCTCTCCTTATTAGCTTCTGTCACCACCCCTCTCCTCTCTTCATTAGCTTCTGTCACCACCCTTCTCCTCTCCTTATTAGCTTCTTTCACCACCCCTCTCCTCTCCTTATTAGCTTCTGTCACCACCCCTCTCCTCTCCTTATTAGCTTGTCTCCACCCCTCTCCCCTCCTTATTAGCTTCTGTCACCACCCCTCTCCTCTCCTTATTAGCTTCTGTCACCACACCTCTTCTCTTCTCTCGTTATTAGCTTCTGTCACCACCCATCTCTTCTCCTCTCCTTATTGGCTTCTGTCACCACCCCTCTCCTCTCCTTATTAGCTTCTGTCACCACCCCTCTCCTCTACTTATTAGCTTCTGTCACAACCCCTCTCCTCTCCTTATTAGCTTTTGTGATCACCCCTCTCCACTTCTTTCCTTATTAGCTTCTGTCACCGACCCTCTCCTCTTCTCTCCTTATTAGCTTCTGTCACCACCCCTCTCCTCTCATTATTAGCTTCTGTCACCACCGCTCTCCGCTCCTTATTAGCTTCTGTCATCACCCCTCTCCTTTCCTTATTAGCTGCGGTCATCACCTGTCTCCTCTCCTCTCTTTATTAGCTTCTGTCACCTCCTTTCTCCTCTTCTCTCATTAGCTTCTGTCACCACCCCTCTCCTCTTCTCTCCTTATTAGCTTCTATCACCACCCATCTCATCTCCTTATTAGCTTCTGTCACCACCCCTCTCCTCGCCTTATAAGCTTCTGTCACCACCCCTCTCCTCTTCTCTCCTTATTAGCTTCTGTCACCACCCCTCTCCTCTACTCTCCTTATTAGCTTCTGTCACCACCCCTCTAATCTCCTCATTAGCTTCTGTCACCACCCCTCTGCTCTCCTTATTAGCTTCTGTCACCACACCTCTCTTCTCCTTATTAGCTTTTGTCACCACCGCTCTCTTCTCCTCTCCTTATTGGCTTCATTCACCACCCATCTACTCTCCTTATTAGCTTCTGTCACCATCCCTCTTCTCTCCTTATTAGCTTCTGTCATCACCCCTCTCCTCTCCTTATTAGCTTGTCACCACACCTCTCCTCTCCTTATTAGCTTCTGTCACCACCCCTCTCCTCTCCTCTCCTTATTAGCTTCTGTCACCACCCCTCTCCTCTCCTTATTAGCTTCAGTCAAAACCCCTCTCCTCTCCTGATTAGCTTCTGTCACCACCCCTCTCCTCTCCTGATTAGCTTCTGTCACCACCCCTCTCCTCTCCTTATTAGTTTCTGTCACCACCCATCTCCTCTCCTTATTGGCTTCTGTCATCACCCCTCTCTTCTCCTTATTGGCTTCTGTCACCACAACTCTCCTTATTAGCTTCTGTCATCACCCCTCTCCTCTCCTTATTAGCTTCTGTCACCACCCCTCTCCTCTTCTCTCCTTATTAGCTTCTGTCACCACCCCTCTCCTCTTCTCTCCCTATTAGCTTCTGTCACCACCCCTCTCCTCTTCTCTCCCTATTAGCTTCTGTCACCACCCCTCTCCTCTCCTTATTAGCTTCGGTCACCACCCCTCTCCTCTTCTCTCCTTATTAGCTTCTGTCACCATACCTCTACTCTCCTTATTAGCTTCTGTCACCACCCCTCTCCTCTCCTTATTAGCTTCTGTCACCACCCCTCTCCTCTCCTTATTAGCTTCTGTCACCACCCCTCTCCTCTCCTTATTAGGTTCTGTCACCACCCTTCTCCTCTCCTGATTAGCTTCTGTCACCACCCCTTTCCTCTCCTCTCCTTATTAGCTTCTGTCACCACCCCTCTCCTTATTAGCTTCTGTCACCACCCCTCTCCTCTCCTCTCCTTATTGGTTTCTGTCACCACCCATCTCCTCTCCTTATTAGCTTCTGTCACCACCCATCTCCTCTCCTTATTGGCTTCTGTCATCACCCCTCTCTTCTCCTTATTGGCTTCTGTCACCACAACTCTCCTTATTAGCTTCTGTCATCACCCCTCTCCTCTCCTTATTAGCTTCTGTCACCACCCCTCTCCTCTTCTCTCCTTATTAGCTTCTGTCACCACCCCTCTCCTCTTCTCTCCCTATTAGCTTCTGTCACCACCCCTCTCCTCTTCTCTCCCTATTAGCTTCTGTCACCACCCCTCTCCTCTCCTTATTAGCTTCGGTCACCACCCCTCTCCTCTTCTCTCCTTATTAGCTTCTGTCACCATACCTCTACTCTCCTTATTAGCTTCTGTCACCACCCCTCTCCTCTCCTTATTAGCTTCTGTCACCACCCCTCTCCTCTCCTTATTAGCTTCTGTCACCACCCCTCTCCTCTCCTTATTAGGTTCTGTCACCACCCTTCTCCTCTCCTGATTAGCTTCTGTCACCACCCCTTTCCTCTCCTCTCCTTATTAGCTTCTGTCACCACCCCTCTCCTTATTAGCTTCTGTCACCACCCCTCTCCTCTCCTCTCCTTATTGGTTTCTGTCACCACCCATCTCCTCTCCTTATTAGCTTCTGTCACCACCCCTCTCCTCTCCTTATTAGCTTCTGTCACCACCTCTCCTCTCCTTATTAGCTTGACACCAACCCTCTCCTCTCCCTCTTAGCTTCTGTCAACACCCCTCTCCTCTCCTTATTAGCTTCTGTCACCACCCCTCTCATCTCCTTATTAGCTTCTGTCACCACCCCTCTCTTCTTATTATTAGCTTTTGTCACCACCCCTCTCCTCTCCTCATTAGCTTCTGTCACCACCGTCTCCTCTCCCTATTGTCGTCAGTCACCACCCCTCTCCTCTCCTTATTAGCTTCTGTCACCACCCCTCTCCTCTCCTCTCCTTATTACCTTCTGTCACCACCCCTCTCCTCTCCTTATTATCTTCTGTCACCATTCCTCTCTTCTCCTTATTAGCATCTGTCACCACCCCTCTCCTCTCCTTAATAGCTTCTGTCACCACCCCTCTCCTCTCCTCTCCTTATTAGCTTCTGTCACTACACCTCTCCTCTCAACTCCTTATTAGCTTCTGTCACCACCCCTGTCCTTTCCTCTCCTTATTAACTTCTGTCACTTCCCCTCTCCTCTCCTTATTAGCTTCTGTCACCACCCCTCTCCTCCCCTCTCCTTATTAGCTTCTGTCACCACCCCTCTCCTCTCCTTATTGGCTTCTGTCACCACCCATCTCCTCTCCTTTTATTGGCTACTGTCACCAGCCCTCTCCTCTCCTTATTAGCTTCTGTCACCACCCCTCTCCTCTCCTTAGTAGCTTGTCACCAACCCTCTCCAATACTTATTAGCTTCTGTCACCACCCCTCTCCTCTCCTTATTAGATTCTGTCACCACACCTCTCCTCTCCTTATTAGCTTCTGTCACCACCCCTCTCCTCTCCTCTACTTATTAGCTTCTGTCACCACCCCTCTCCTCTCCTTAATACCTTCTGTCACCACCCCTCTCCTCTCCTTAATAGCTTCTGTCACCACCCCTCTCCTCTCCTGATTAGCTTCTGTCACCACCACGCTCCTCTCCTTATTAGCTTCTGTCATCACCCCTCTCCTCTCCTTATTAGCTTGTCACCACACCTCTCCTCTCCTTATTAGCTTCTGTCACCACCCCTCTCCTCTCCTTATTAGCTTCTGTCACCACCCCTCTCCTCTCCTTATTAGCTTCTGTCACCACCCCTCTCCTCTCCTGATTAGCTTCTGTCACCACCCCTCTCCTCTCCTTATTAGCTTTTGTCACCACCCCTCTCCTCTCCTTATTGGCTTCTGTCACCACCCATCTCCTATCCTTATTGGCTACTGTCACCACCCCTCTCCTCTCCTTATTAGCTTCTGTCACCACCCCTCTCCTCTCCTTACTACCTTGTCACCAACCCTCTCCAATACTTATTAGCTTCTGTCACCACCCCTCTCCTCTCCTTATTAGATTCTGTCACCACACCTCTCCTCTCCTTATTAGCTTCTGTCACCACCCCTCTCCTCTCCTCTACTTATTAGCTTCTGTCACCACCCCTCTCCTCTCCTTAATACCTTCTGTCACCTCCCCTCTCCTCTCCTTATTAGCTTCTTTCACCACCCCTCTCCTCTCCTGATTAGCTTCTGTCACCACCACTCTCCTCTCATCTCCTTATTAGCTTCTGTCACCACCCCTCTCCTCTCCTTATTAGCTTCTGTCACCATCCCTCTCCTCTCCTTAGTAGCTTGTCACCAACCCTCTCTAATACTTATTAGCTTCTGTCACCACCCCTCTCCTCTCCTTATTAGATTCTGTCACCACACCTCTCCTCTCCTTATTAGCTTCTGTCACCACCCCTCTCCTCTCCTCTACTTCTTAGCTTCTGTCACCACCCCTCTCCTCTCCTTAATACCTTCTGTCACTTCCCCTCTCCTCTCCTTATTAGCTTCTTTCACCACCCCTCTCCTCTCCTGATTAGCTTCTGTCACCACCACTCTCCTCTCATCTCCTTATTAGCTTCTGTCACCACCCCTCTCCTCTCCTTATTAGCTTCTGTCACCATCCCTCTTCTCTCCTTATTAGCTTCTGTCATCACCCCTCTCCTCTCCTTTTTAGCTTGTCACCACACCTCTCCTCTCCTTATTAGCTTCTGTCACCACCCCTCTCCTCTCCTTATTAGCTTCTGTCACCACCCCTCTCCTCTCCTTATTTGCTTCTGTCACCACCCCTCTCCTCTCCTGATTAGCTTCTGTCACCACCCCTCTCCTCTCCTGATTAGCTTCTGTCACCACCCCTCTCCTCTCCTTATTAGCTTCTGTCACCACCCCTCTCCTCTCCTTATTGGCTTCTGTCACCACCCCTCTCTTCTCCTTATTAGCTTCTGTCACCACCCCTCTCTTCTCCTTATTAGCATCTGTCACCACCCCTCTCCTCTCCTTATTAGCTACTGTC
Organism: Taudactylus pleione; assembly: GCA_031769625.1. Lineage (NCBI taxonomy): Eukaryota > Metazoa > Chordata > Amphibia > Anura > Myobatrachidae > Taudactylus > Taudactylus pleione. The sequence continues at coordinate 61,717 of JAUIMM010003287.1, read as the reverse complement.
ACCACCCCTCTCCTCTCCTTATTAGCTTCTGTCACCACACCTCTCCTCTCCTTATTAGCTTCTGTCACCACACCTCTCCTGATTAGCTTCTGTCACCACCCCTCTCCTCTCCTCTCCTTATTAGCTTCTGTCACCATCCCTCTCCTCTCCTTATTGGCTTCTGTCACCACCCATCTCCTCTCCTTATTAGCTTCTGTCACCACCCCTCTCCTCTCCTTATTAGCTTCTGTCACAACCCCTCTCCTCTACTTATTAGCTTGTCACCAACCCTCTCCAATACTTATTAGCTTCTCTCACCACCCCTCTCCTCTCCTTATTAGATTCTGTCACCACCCCTCTCCTCTTCTCTCCTTATTAGCTTCTGTCACCTCCCCTCTCCTCTTCTCTTCTTTTTCGCTTCTGTCACCACCCCTCTCCTCTCCTCATTAGCTTCTGTCACCAACCCTCTCCTCTCCTTATTAGCTTCTGTCACCACGTCTCTCCTCTCCTTATTAGCTTCTGTCACCACCCCTCTGCTCTTCTCTCCTTATTAGCTTCTGTCACCACCCATCTCTTCTCCTCTCCTTATTGGCTTCTGTCACCACCCCTCTCCTCTCCTTATTAGCTTCTGTCACCACCCCTCTCCATATTAGCTTCTGTCATCACCCCTCTACTCTCCTTATTAGCTTTTGTCACAACCCTCTCCTCTCCTTATAAGCTTCTGTCAGCATCCCTCTCCTCTCCTTGTTAGCTTCTGTCGCCACCCCTCTCCTTATTAGCTTCTGTCGCCACCCCTCTCATCTCCTTATTAGCTTCTGTCACCACCCCTCTCCTCTTCTCTCCTTATTAGCTTCTGTCACCACCCCTCTCCTCTTCTCTCCTTATTAGCTTCTGTCACCACCCCTCTCCTCTCTTCTTTAGCTTCTGTCACCACCCCTCTCCTCTTCTTATTAGCTTCTTTCACCATCCCTCTCCTCTCCTTATTAGCTTCTGTCACCAACCCTCTCCTCTCCTTATTAGCTTCTGTCACCACCCCTCTCCTCTACTTATTAGCTTCTGTCACCACCCCTCTCCTCTGCTTATTAGCTTCTGTCACCACCCCTCAACTCTCCTTATTAGCTTCTGTCTCCACCCCTCTCTTCTCCTTATTAGCTTCTGTCACCACCCCTCTCTTCTCCTCTCCTTATTGGCTTCTGTCACCACCCATCTCCTCTCCTTATTAGCTTCTGTCACCACCCCTCTTCTCTCCTTATTAGCTTCTGTCACCACCCCGCTCCTCTCCTTATTAGCTTCTGTCATCACCCCTCTCCTCTCCTTATTAGCTTCTGTCACCACCTCTCTCCTCTCCTTATTGGCTTCTGTCACCACCCCTTTCCTCTTCTCTCCTTATTAGCTTCTGTCAGCACCCCTCTCCTCTCCTTGTTAGCTTCTGTCGCCACCCCTCTCCTCTCCTTATTAGTTTCTGTCGCCGCCCCTCTCCTCTCCTTATTAGCTTCTGTCACCACCCCTCTCCTCTTCTCTCCTTTTTAGCTTCTGTCACCACCCCTCTCCTCTCTTCATTAGCTTCTGTCACCACCCTTCTCCTCTCCTTATTAGCTTCTTTCACCACCCCTCTCCTCTCCTTATTAGCTTCTGTCACCACCCCTCTCCTCTCCTTATTAGCTTGTCTCCACCCCTCTCCCCTCCTTATTAGCTTCTGTCACCACCCCTGTCCTCTCCTTATTAGCTTCTGTCACCACACCTCTTCTCTTCTCTCGTTATTAGCTTCTGTCACCACCCATCTCTTCTCCTCTCCTTATTGGCTTCTGTCACCACCCCTCTCCTCTCCTTATTAGCTTCTGTCACCACCCCTCTCCTCTACTTATTAGCTTCTGTCACAACCCCTCTCCTCTCCTTATTAGCTTTTGTGATCACCCCTCTCCACTTCTTTCCTTATTAGCTTCTGTCACCGACCCTCTCCTCTTCTCTCCTTATTAGCTTCTGTCACCACCCCTCTCCTCTCATTATTAGCTTCTGTCACCACCGCTCTCCGCTCCTTATTAGCTTCTGTCATCACCCCTCTCCTTTCCTTATTAGCTGCGGTCATCACCTGTCTCCTCTCCTCTCTTTATTAGCTTCTGTCACCTCCTTTCTCCTCTTCTCTCATTAGCTTCTGTCACCACCCCTCTCCTCTTCTCTCCTTATTAGCTTCTATCACCACCCATCTCATCTCCTTATTAGCTTCTGTCACCACCCCTCTCCTCTTCTCTCCTTATTAGCTTCTGTCACCACCCCTCTCCTCTACTCTCCTTATTAGCTTCTGTCACCACCCCTCTAATCTCCTCATTAGCTTCTGTCACCACCCCTCTGCTCTCCTTATTAGCTTCTGTCACCACACCTCTCTTCTCCTTATTAGCTTTTGTCACCACCGCTCTCTTCTCCTCTCCTTATTGGCTTCATTCACAACCCATCTACTCTCCTTATTAGCTTCTGTCACCATCCCTCTTCTCTCCTTATTAGCTTCTGTCATCACCCCTCTCCTCTCCTTATTAGCTTGTCACCACACCTCTCCTCTCCTTATTAGCTTCTGTCACCACCCCTCTCCTCTCCTCTCCTTATTAGCTTCTGTCACCACCCCTCTCCTCTCCTTATTAGCTTCAGTCAAAACCCCTCTCCTCTCCTGATTAGCTTCTGTCACCACCCCTCTCCTCTCCTGATTAGCTTCTGTCACCACCCCTCTCCTCTCCTTATTAGTTTCTGTCACCACCCATCTCCTCTCCTTATTGGCTTCTGTCATCACCCCTCTCTTCTCCTTATTGGCTTCTGTCACCACAACTCTCCTTATTAGCTTCTGTCATCACCCCTCTCCTCTCCTTATTAGCTTCTGTCACCACCCCTCTCCTCTTCTCTCCTTATTAGCTTCTGTCACCACCCCTCTCCTCTTCTCTCCCTATTAGCTTCTGTCACCACCCCTCTCCTCTTCTCTCCCTATTAGCTTCTGTCACCACCCCTCTCCTCTCCTTATTAGCTTCGGTCACCACCCCTCTCCTCTTCTCTCCTTATTAGCTTCTGTCACCATACCTCTACTCTCCTTATTAGCTTCTGTCACCACCCCTCTCCTCTCCTTATTAGCTTCTGTCACCACCCCTCTCCTCTCCTTATTAGCTTCTGTCACCACCCCTCTCCTCTCCTTATTAGGTTCTGTCACCACCCTTCTCCTCTCCTGATTAGCTTCTGTCACCACCCCTTTTCTCTCCTCTCCTTATTAGCTTCTGTCACCACCCCTCTCCTTATTAGCTTCTGTCACCACCCCTCTCCTCTCCTCTCCTTATTGGTTTCTGTCACCACCCATCTCCTCTCCTTATTAGCTTCTGTCACCACCCCTCTCCTCTCCTTATTAGCTTCTGTCACCACCTCTCCTCTCCTTATTAGCTTGACACCAACCCTCTCCTCTCCCTCTTAGCTTCTGTCAACACCCCTCTCCTCTCCTTATTAGCTTCTGTCACCACCCCTCTCATCTCCTTATTAGCTTCTGTCACCACCCCTCTCTTCTTATTATTAGCTTTTGTCACCACCCCTCTCCTCTCCTCATTAGCTTCTGTCACCACCGTCTCCTCTCCCTATTGTCGTCAGTCACCACCCCTCTCCTCTCCTTATTAGCTTCTGTCACCACCCCTCTCCTCTCCTCTCCTTATTACCTTCTGTCACCACCCCTCTCCTCTCCTTATTATCTTCTGTCACCATTCCTCTCTTCTCCTTATTAGCATCTGTCACCACCCCTCTCCTCTCCTTAATAGCTTCTGTCACCACCCCTCTCCTCTCCTTATTAGCTTCTGTCACTACACCTCTCCTCTCCTCTCCTTATTAGCTTCTGTCACCACCCCTCTCCTTTCCTCTCCTTATTAACTTCTGTCACTACCCCTCTCCTCTCCTTATTAGCTTCTGTCACCACCCCTCTCCTCCCCTCTCCTTATTAGCTTCTGTCACCACCCCTCTCCTCTCCTTATTGGCTTCTGTCACCACCCATCTCCTCTCCTTATTGGCTACTGTCACCAGCCCTCTCCTCTCCTTATTAGCTTCTGTCACCACCCCTCTCCTCTCCTTAGTAGCTTGTCACCAACCCTCTCCAATACTTATTAGTTTCTGTCACCACCCCTCTCCTCTCCTTATTAGCTTCGGTCACCACCCCTCTCCTCTCCTCTACTTATTAGCTTCTGTCACCACCCCTCTCCTCTCCTTAATACCTTCTGTCACCACCCCTCTCCTCTCCTTAATAGCTTCTGTCACCACCCCTCTCCTCTCCTGATTAGCTTCTGTCACCACCACGCTCCTCTCATCTCCTTATTAGCTTCTGTCACCACCCCTCTCCTCTCCTTATTAGCTTCTGTCACCATCCCTCTTCTCTCCTTATTAGCTTCTGTCATCACCCCTCTCCTCTCCTTATTAGCTTGTCACCACACCTCTCCTCTCCTTATTAGCTTCTGTCACCACCCCTCTCCTCTCCTTATTAGCTTCTGTCACCACCCCTCTCCTCTCCTTATTAGCTTCTGTCACCACCCCTCTCCTCTCCTGATTAGCTTCTGTCATCACCCCTCTCCTCTCCTGATTAGCTTCTGTCACCACCCCTCTCCTCTCCTTATTAGCTTTTGTCACCACCCCTCTCCTCTCCTTATTGGCTTCTGTCACCACCCATCTCCTCTCCTTATTGGCTACTGTCACCACCCCTCTCCTCTCCTTATTAGCTTCTGTCACCACCCCTCTCCTCTCCTTACTACCTTGTCACCAACCCTCTCCAATACTTATTAGCTTCTGTCACCACCCCTCTCCTCTCCTTATTAGATTCTGTCACCACACCTCTCCTCTCCTTATTAGCTTCTGTCACCACCCCTCTCCTCTCCTCTACTTATTAGCTTCTGTCACCACCCCTCTCCTCTCCTTAATACCTTCTGTCACCTCCCCTCTCCTCTCCTTATTAGCTTCTTTCACCACCCCTCTCCTCTCCTGATTAGCTTCTGTCACCACCACTCTCCTCTCATCTCCTTATTAGCTTCTGTCACCACCCCTCTCCTCTCCTTATTAGCTTCTGTCACCATCCCTCTCCTCTCCTTAGTAGCTTGTCACCAACCCTCTCTAATACTTATTAGCTTCTGTCACCACCCCTCTCCTCTCCTTATTAGATTCTGTCACCACACCTCTCCTCTCCTTATTAGCTTCTGTCACCACCCCTCTCCTCTCCTCTACTTCTTAGCTTCTGTCACCACCCCTCTCCTCTCCTTAATACCTTCTGTCACTTCCCCTCTCCTCTCCTTATTAGCTTCTTTCACCACCCCTCTCCTCTCCTGATTAGCTTCTGTCACCACCCCTCTCCTCTCATCTCCTTATTAGCTTCTGTCACCACCCCTCTCCTCTCCTTATTAGCTTCTGTCACCATCCCTCTTCTCTCCTTATTAGCTTCTGTCATCACCCCTCTCCTCTCCTTATTAGCTTGTCACCACACCTCTCCTCTCCTTATTAGCTTCTGTCACCACCCCTCTCCTCTCCTTATTAGCTTCTGTCACCACCCCTCTCCTCTCCTTATTTGCTTCTGTCACCACCCCTCTCCTCTCCTGATTAGCTTCTGTCACCACCCCTCTCCTCTCCTGATTAGCTTCTGTCACCACCCCTCTCCTCTCCTTATTAGCTTCTGTCACCACCCCTCTCCTCTCCTTATTTGCTTCTGTCACCACCCCTCTCCTCTCCTGATTAGCTTCTGTCACCACCCCTCTCCTCTCCTGATTAGCTTCTGTCACCACCCCTCTCCTCTCCTTATTAGCTTCTGTCACCACCCCTCTCCTCTCCTTATTGGCTTCTGTCACCACCCCTCTCTTCTCCTTATTAGCTTCTGTCACCACCCCTCTTTTCTCCTTATTAGCATCTGTCACCACCCCTCTCCTCTCCTTATTAGCTACTGTCACCACCCCTCTCCTCTCCTTATTAGCTTCTGTCACCACACCTCTCCTCTCCTTATTAGCTTCTGTCACCACACCTCTCCTGATTAGCTTCTGTCACCACCCCTCTCCTCTCCTCTCCTTATTAGATTCTGTCACCATCCCTCTCCTCTCCTTATTGGCTTCTGTCACCACCCATCTCCTCTCCTTATTAGCTTCTGTCACCACCCCTCTCCTCTCCTTATTAGCTTCTGTCACAACCCCTCTCCTCTACTTATTAGCTTGTCACCAACCCTCTCCAATACTTATTAGCTTCTCTCACCACCCCTCTCCTCTCCTTATTAGATTCTGTCACCACACCTCTCCTCTCCTTATTAGCTTCTGTCACCACCCCTCTCCTCTCCTCTACTTATTAGCTTCTGTCACCACCCATCTCCTCTCCTCTCCTTATTACCTTCTGTCACCACCCCTCTCCTCTCCTTATTAGCTTCTGTCACCACCCCTCTCCTCTCCTGATTAGCTTCTGTCACCACCACTCTCCTCTTATCTCCTTATTAGCTTCTGTCACCACCCCTCTCCTTTCCTTATTAGCTTCTGTCACCATCCCTCTTCTCTCCTTATTAGCTTCTGTCATCACCCCTCTCGTCTCCTAATTAGCTTCTGTCACCACCCCACTCCACTACTTATTAGCTTCTGTCACCACCCCTCTCCTCTCCTTATTAGCTGCTGTCACCACCCCTCTCTTCTACTTATTAGCTTCTGTCACCACCCGTCTCCTCTCCTTATTAGCTTCTGTCACCACCCCTCTCCTCTCCTTATTAGCTTCTGTCACCACCCCACTCCTCTCCTTATTAGCTTCTGTCACCACCCCTCTCTTCTCCTCTCCTTATTAGCTTTTGTCACCACCCTTCTCCTCTCCTTATTAGCTTCTGTCACCACCCCTCTCCTCTCCTTATTAGCTTCTATCACCACCCCTCTCTTCTTATTATTAGCTTTTGTCACCACCCCTCTCCACTCCTCTTTAGATTCTGTCACCACTGTCTCCTCTCCTTATTGGCGTCTGTCACCACCCCTATCCTCTCTTTATTAGCTTCTGTCACCACCCCACTCCTCTCCTTATTAGCTTCTGTCACCACCCCTCTATTCTCCTGTCCTTATTAGCTTCTGTTACCACCCCTCTCCTCTCCTTATTAGCTTCTGTCACCACCACTCTCCTCTCCTTATTAGCTTCTGTCACCACCCCTCTCTTCTCCTTATTAACTTTTGTCACCACCCCTCTCTTCTCCTCTCCTTATTGGCTTCTGTCACCACCCCTCTCCTCTCCTTATTAGCTTCTGTCATGACCCCTCTCCTTTCTTATTAGCTTCTGTCATGACCCCTCTCCTTTCTTATTAGCTTCTGTCACCAACCCTCTCCTTATTGGCTTCTGTCACCAACCCTCTCCTTTCTTATTAGCTTCTGTCACCACCCCTCTCCTCTCCTTATTAGATTCTGTCCCCACCCCTCTCCTCTCCTTATTAGCTTCTGTCACCACCCCTCTCCTCTCCATATTAGCTTCTGTCACCACTCCTCTCCTCTCCATATTAGCTTCTGTCACCACCCCTCTCCTCTCCTATTTAGCTTTTGTCATCACCCCTCTCCTCTTCTCTCCTTATTAGCTTCTGTCACCGCCCCTCTCCTCTTCTCTCCTTATTAGCTTCTGTCACAGCCCCCTCCTCATCTCTCCTTATTAGCTTCTGACACCACACCTCTCCTCTCATTATTAGCTTCTGTCACCACCCCTCTCCTCTCCTTATTAGCTTCTGTCATCACCCCTCTCCTCTCCTTATTAGCTTCTTTCACCACCTGTCTCCTCTCCTCTCCTTATTAGCTTCTGTCAACACCCCTCTCCTCTTCTCTCATTAGCTTCTGTCACCACCCCGCCCCTCTTCTCTCCTTATTAGCTTCTGTCACCACCCCTCTCCTCTCCTTAGCTTCTGTCACCACCCCTCTCCTCTCCTTTTTAGCTTCTGTCACCACCCCTCTCCTCTTCTCTCCTTATTAGCTTCTGTCAGCACCCCTCTCCTCTTCTCTCCTTATTAGCTTCTGTCACCACCCCTCTCCTCTCCTCCTCATTAGCTTTTGTCACCAGCCCTCTCCTCTCCTTATTAGCTTCTGTCACCACCCCTCTCCTATCCTTATTAGCTTTTGTCATCACCCCTCTCCTCTTCTCTCCTTATTAGCTTCTGTCACCGCCCCTCTCCTCTTCTCTCCTTATTAGCTTCTGTCACCACCCCCTCCTCATCTCTCCTTATTAGCTTCTGACACCACCCCTCTCCTCTCATTATTAGCTTCTGTCACCACCCCTCTCCTCTCCTTATTAGCTTCTGTCATCAACCCTCTCCTCTCCTTATTTGCTTCTGTCACCACCTGTCTCCTCTCCTCTCCTTATTAGCTTCTGTCACCACCCCTCTCCTCTTCTCTCATTAGCTTCTGTCACCACCCCTCTCCTCATCTCTCCTTATTAGCTTCTGTCACCACCCCTCTCCTCTCCTTATTAGCTTCTGTCACCACCCCTCTCCTCTCCTTATTAGCTTCTGTCACCACCCCTCTCCTCTTCTCTCCTTATTAGCTTCTGTCAGCACCCCTCTCCTCTTCTCTCCTTATTAGCTTCTGTCACCACCCCTCTCCTCTCCTCATTAGCTTCTGTCACCAGCCCTGTCATTATTAGCTTCTGTCACCACCACTCTCCTCTCCTTATTAGCTTTTGTCATCAGCCCTCTCCTCTTCTCTCCTTATTAGCTTCTGTCACCGCCCCTCTCCTCTTCTCTCCTTATTAGCTTCTGTCACCACCCCTTCCTCATCTCTCCTTATTAGCTTCTGACACCACCCCTCTCCTCTCATTATTAGCTTCTGTCACCACCCCTCTCCTCTCCTTATTAGCTTCTGTCATCACCCCTCTCCTCTCCTTATTAGCTTCTGTCACCACCTGTCTCCTCTCCTCTAATTATTAGCTTCTGTCACCAGCCCTCTCCTCTTCTCTCATTAGCTTCTGTCACCACCCCTCTCCTATTCTCACCTTATTAGCTTCTGTCACCACCCCTCTCCTCTCCTTATTAGCTTCTGTCACCACCCCTCTCCTCTTCTCTCCTTATTAGCTTCTGTCACCACCCCTCTCCTCTCCTCATTAGATTCTGTCACCAGCCCTCTCCTCTCCTTATTAGCTTCTGTCACCACCCCTCTCCTCTTTCTCCTTATTAGCTTCTGTCACCACCCCTCTCCTCTTCTCTCCTTGTTAGCTTCTGTCCCCACCCCTCTCCTCTCCTTATTAGCTTCTGTCACCACCCCTCTCCTCTCCTTATTAGCTTCTGTCACCACCCCTCTCCTCTCCTTATTAGCTTCTGTCACCACCCCTCTCCTCTTCTCTCCTTATTAGCTTCTGTCACCACCCCTCTCCTCTACTCTCCTTATTAGCTTCTGTCACCACCCCTCTAATCTCCTCATTAGCTTCTGTCACCACCCCTCTCCTCTCCTTATTAGCTTTTGTCACCACCCCTCTCTTCTCCTCTCCTTATTGGCTTCTGTCACCACCCATCTACTCTCCTTATTAGCTTCTGTCACCACCCCTCTCCTCTCCTTATTAGCTTCTGTCACCACCCCTCTCCTCTCCTTATTAGCTTGTCACCACCCCTCTCCACTCCTTATTAGCTTCTGTCACCACCCCTCTCCTCTCCTTATTAGCTTCTGTCACCACCCCTCTCCTCTCCTTATTAGCTTGTCACCACCCCACTCCTCTCCTCTCCTTAATAGCTTCTGTCACCACCCCTCTCCACTCCTTATTAGCTTCTGTCACCACCCCTCTCCTCTACTTATTAGCTTCTGTCACCACCCCCCTCCTCTCCTCTCCTTAATAGCTTCTGTCACCACCCCTCTCCTCTCCTGATTAGCTTCTGTCACCACCCCTCTCCTCTCCTTAATAGCTTCTGTCACCACTCCTCACCTCTTCTTATTAGCTTCTGTCGCCACCTCTCTCCTCTCCTTATTAGCTTCTGTCACCACCCCTCTCCTCTCCTCTCCTTATTAGCTTCTGTCACCACCCCTCTCTTCTTCTCTCCTTATTAGCTTCTGTCACCACCCCTCTCCTCTCCTCATTAGCTTTTGTCACCATCCCTCTCCTCTCCATATTAGCTTGTCACCACCCCTCTCCTTATTAGCTTCTGTCACCACCCCTCTCCACTTCTCTCCTTATTAGCTTCTGTCACCACCCCTCTCTTCTCCTCTCCTTATTGGTTTCTGTCCCCACCCCTCTCCTCTCCTTATTAGCTTCTGTCACCACCCCTCTCCTGATTAGCTTCTGTCATCACCCATCTCCTCTCCTTATTAGCTTCTGTCACCACCCCTCTCCTGATTAGCTTCTGTCATCACCCCTCTCCTCTCTGTATTAGCTTCTGTCACCACCTCTCTCCTCTCCTTATTGGCTTCTGTCACCACCCCTCTCCTCTTCTCTCCTTATTAGCTTCTGTCACCACCCCTCTCCTCTTCTCTCCTTATTAGCTTCTGTCACCACCCCTGTCCTCTCCTGATTAGCTTCTGTCACCACCCCTCTCCTCTCCTTATTAGCTTCTGTCACCACCCCTCTCCTCTCCTGATTATCTTCTGTTACCACCCCTCTCCTCTCCTTATTAGCTTCTGTCACCACCCCTCTCCTCTCCTTATTAGCTTCTGTCACCACCCCTCTCCTCTCCTTATTAGCTTCTGTCACCACCCGTCTCCTCTCCTCTCCTTATTAGCTTCTGTCACCACCCCTCTCCTCTCCTGATTATCTTCTGTCACCACCCCTCTAATCTCCTCATTAGCTTCTGTCACCACCCCTCTCCTCTCCTTATTAGCTTCTGTCACCACCCCTCTCTTCTCCTTATTGGTTACTGTCCCCACCCCTCTCCTCTCCTTATAGGCTTCTGTCACCACCCCTCTCTTCTCCTTATTAGCTTTTGTCACCACCCCTCTCTTCTCCTCTCCTTATTGGCTTCTGTCACCACCCATCTACTCTCCTTATTAGCTTCTGTCTCCACCCCTCTCCTCTCCTTATTAGCTTCTGTCACCACCCCTTTCCTCTCCTTATTAGCTTGTCACCACCCCTCTCCACTCCTTATTAGCTTCTGTCACCACCCCTCTCCTCTCCTTATTAGCTTCTGTCACCACCCCTCTCATCTCATTAATAGCTTGTCACCGCCCCTCTCCTCTCCTCTCCTTATTAGCTTCTGTCACCACCCCTCTCCTCTCCTTATTAGTTTCTGTCACCACCCCTCTCCTCTCCTTATTAGCTTCTGTCACCACCCCTGTCCTCTCCTTATTAGCTTCTGTCACCACCTCTCTCCTCTCCTGATTACCTTCTGTCACCATCCCTCTCCTCTCCTTAATAGCTTCTGTCACCACCCCTCTCCTCTCCTTATTAGCTTCTGTCACCACCCCTCTCCTCTCCTTATTAGCTTCTGTCACCACCCCTCTCGTCTCCTCTCCTTATTAGCTTCTGTCACCACCCCTCTCTTCTTCTCTCCTTATTAGCTTCTGTCACCACCCCTCTCCTCTCCTCATTAGCTTCTGTCACCACCCCTCTCCTCTCCATATTAGCTTGTCACCACCCCTCTCCTTATTAGCTTCTGTCACCAACCCTCTCCTCTTCTCTCCTTATTAGCTTCTGTCACCACCCTTCTCTTCTACTCTCCTTATTGGTATCTGTCACCACCCCTCTCCTCTCCATATTAGCTTCTGTCACCACCCCTCTCCTGATTAGCTTCTGTCATCACCCCTCTCCTCTCTGTATTAGCTTCTGTCACCACCCCTCTCCTCTTCTCTCCTTATTAGCTTCTGTCACCACCCCTCAACTCTTCTCTCCTTATTAGCTTCTGTCACCACCCCTCTCCTCTCCTTATTAGCTTCTGTCACCACCCCTCTCCTCTCCTTATTAGCTTCTGTCACCACCCCTCTCCTCTCCTCTCCTTATTAGCTTCTGTCACCACCCCTCTCCTCTCCTGATTATCTTCTGTCACCACCCCTCTCCTCACATTATTAGCTTCTGTCACCACCCCTCTCCTCTCCTTATTAGCTTCTGTCCCCACCCCTCTCCTCTCCTTATTAGCTTCTGTCACCACCCCTCTCGTCTTCTCTCCTTATTAGTTTCTGTCACCACCCCTCTCCTCTCCTCATTAGCTTCTGTCACCACCCCTCTCCTCTCCTTATTAGCTTGTCACCACCCCTCTCCTTATTAGCTTCTGTCACCACCCCTCTCCTCTTCTCTCCTTATTAGCTTCTGTCACCACCCCTCTCTTCTCCTCTCCTAATTGGCTTCTGTAACCACCCCTCTCCTCTCCTTATTAGCTTCTGTCACCACAACTCTCCTTACTAGCTTCTGTCATCACCCCTCTCCTCTTCTCTCCTTATTAGCTTCTGTCACCACCCCTCTCCTATCCTCATTAGCTTCTGTCACCACCCCCCTACTCTCCTTATTAGCATCTGTCACCACCCCTCTCCTCTCCTTATTAGCTTCTGTCACCACCCCTCTCTTCTCCTTATTAGCTTCTGTCACCACCCCTCTCCTCTCCTGTCCTTATTGGCTTCTGTCACCACCCCTCTCCTCTCCTTATTAGCTTCTGTCACCACCCCTCTCCTCTCCTGATTAGCTTCTGTCACCACCCCTCTCCTCTCCTCTCCTGATTAGCTTCTGTCACCACCCCTCTCAATATAAGCTTCTGTCACCACCCCTCTCCTCTCCTCATTAGCTTCTGTCACCACCCCCCTCCTCTCCTTATTAGCTTCTGTCACCACCCCTCTCCTCTCCTTATTAGCTTCTGTCACCACCCCTCTCTTCTCCTTATTAGCTTCTGTCACCACCCCTCTCCTCTCCTATCCTTATTGGCTTCTGTCACCACCCATCTCCTCTCCTTATTAGCTTCTGTCACCACCCCTCTCCTCTCCTTATTAGCTTCTGTCACCACCTCTCCTCTCCTTATTAGCTTGTCACCACCCCTCTCCTCTCCCTATTAGCTTCTGTCACCACTCCTCTCCTCTCCTTATTAGCTTCTGTCACCACCCTCTCCTCTCCTTATTAGCTTCTGTCACCACACCTCTCCTCTCCTTATTAGCTTCTGCCACCACCCCTCTCCTCTCCTCTCCTTATTCGCTTCTGTCACCACCCCTCTCCTCTCCTTATTAGCTTCTGTCACCACCCCTCTCCTCTCCTTATTAGCTTCTGTCACCACCCCTCTCCTTTCCTGATTAGCTTCTGTCACCACCCCTCTCCCCTTCTCTCCTTATTAGTTCTGTCACCACCCCTCTCCTCTCCATATTAGCTTCTGTCACCACCCCTCTCCTCTCCTTATTAGCTTCTGTCACCACCCCTCTCCTCTCCTTATTAGCTTCGGTCACCACCCCTCTCCTCTCCTTATTGGCTTCTGTCACCACCCCTCTCTTCTCCTTATTAGCTTCTGTCACCACCCCTCTCCTTATTAGCTTCTGTGACCACTCCTCTCTTCTCCTTATTAGCATCTGTCACCACCCCTCTCTTCTCCTTATTAGCTTCTGTCAACAACCCTCTCCTCTCCTCTCCTTATTAGCTTCTGTCACCACACCTCTCCTCTCCTCTCCTTATTAGCTTCTGTCACCACACCTCTCCTTTCCTCTCCTTATTAACTTCTGTCACCACCCCTCTCCTCTCCTTATTAGCTTCTGTCACCACCCCTCCCCTCTCCTTATTAGCTTCTGTCACCACACCTCTCCTCTCCTGATTAGCTTCTGTCACCACCCCTCTCCTCTCCTTATTAGCTTCTGTCACCATCCCTCTCCTCTCCTTATTAGCTTCTGTCACCACCCATCTCCTTATTGGCTTCTGTCACCAACCCTCTCCTTTCTTATTAGCTTCTGTCACCATCCCTCTCCTCTCCTTATGGGCTTCTGTCACCACCCCTCTCATCTCCTTATTAGATTCTGTCACCACCCCTCTCCTTTCCTTATTGGCTTCTGTCACCACCCCTCTCCTCTCCTTGATAGTTGCTGTAACCACCCCTCTCCTCTCCTTATTAGCTTCTGTCACCACCCCTCTCTTCTCCTCTCCTTATTAGCTTCTGTCACCACCCCTCTCATCTACTTATTAGCTTCTGTCACCACCCCTCTCCTCTCCTTATTAGCTTCTGTCACCACCCCTCTCCTCTCCTTATTAGCTTTTGTCATCACCCCTCTCCTCTTCTCTCCTTATTAGCTTCTGTCACCGCCCCTCTCCTCTTCTCTCCTTATTAGCTTCTGTCACCACCCCTCTCCTCTTCTCTCCTTATTACCTTCTGACACCACCCCTCTCCTCTCATTATTAGCTTCTGTCACAACCCCTCTCCTTATTAGCTTCTGTCATCACCCCTCTCCTCTCCTTATTAGCTTCTGTCACCACCTGTCTCCTCTCCTCTCCTTATGAGCTTCTGTCACCACCCCTCTCCTCTTCTCTCATTAGCTTCTGTCACCACCCCTCTCCTCTTCTCTCCTTATTAGCTTCTGTCACAATCCCTCTCCTCTTCTAATTAGCTTCTGTCACCACCCCTCTCCTCTCCTTATTAGCTTCTGTTACCACCCCTCTCCTCTCCTTATTAGCTTCTGTCACCACCCCTCTCCTCTCCTTATTAGCTTCTGTCACCACCCCTCTCCTCTCCTTATTAGCTTCTGTCACACCCCTCTCCTCTCCTCATTAGCTTCTGTCACCACCCCTCTCCTCTCCTTATTAGCTTCTGTCACCACCCCTCTCTTCTCCTCTCCTTATTGGCATCTGTCACCACCCCTCTCCTCTCCTGATTACCTTCTGTCACCACCCCTCTCCTTATTAGCTTCTGTCACCACCCCTCTCCTCTCCTTATTAGCTTTTGTCATCACCTCTCTCCTCTTCTCTCCTTATTAGCTTCTGTCACCACCCCTCTCCTCTCCTTATTAGCTTCTGTCACACCCCTCTCCTCTCCTCATTAGCTTCTGTCACCACCCCTCTCCTCTCCTTATTAGCTTCTGTCACCACCCCTCTCCTCTTCTCTCCTTATTAGCTTCTGTCACCACCCCTCTCTTCTCCTTTCCTTATTGGCTTCTGTCACCACCCCTCTCCTCTCCTGATTAGCTTCTGTCACAACCCCTCTCCTTATTAGCTTCTGTCACCACCCCTCTCCTCTCCTTATTAGCTTTTGTCATCACCTCTCTCCTCTTCTCTCCTTATTAGCTTCTGTCACCGCCCCTCTCCTCTTCTCTCCTTATTAGCTTCTGTCACCACCCCCTCCTCATCTCTCCTTATTAGCTTCTGACACCACCCCTCTCCTCTCATTATTAGCTTCTGTCACCACCCCTCTCCTCGCCTTATTAGCTTCTGTCATCACCCCTCTCCTCTCCTTATTAGCTTCTGTAACCACCTGTCTCCTCTCCTCTCCTTATTAGCTTCTGTCACCACCACTCTCCTCTTCTCTCATTAGCTTCTGTCACCACCCCTCTCCTCTTCTCTCCTTATTAGCTTCTGTCACCAGCCCTCTCGTCTCCTTAGTAGCTTCTGTCACCACCCCTCTCCTCTCCGTATTAGCTTCTGTCACCACCCCTCTCCACTTCTCTCCTTATTAGCTTCTGTCAGCACCCCTCTCCTCTTCTCTCCTTATTAGCTTCTGTCACCACCCCTCTCCTCTCCATATTAGCTTGTCACCACCCCTCTCCTTATTAACTTCTGTCACCACCCCTCTCCTCTTCTCTCCTTATTAGCTTCTGTCACCACCCCTCTCTTCTCCTCTCCTTATTGGCTTCTGTCACCACCCCTCTCCTCTCCTTATTAGCTTCTGTCACCACCACTCTCCTGATTAGCTTCTGTCATCACCCCTCTCCTCTCCTTATTAGCTTCTGTCACCACCCCTCTCCTCTCCTTATTGGCTTCTGTCATCACCCCTCTCCTCTTCTCTCCTTATTAGCTTCTGTCACCGAACCTCTCCTTTTCTCTCCTTATTAGCTTCCGTCACCACACCCTCCTCATCTCTCCTTATTAGCTTCTGACACCACCCCTCTCCTCTCATTATTAGCTTCTGTCACCACCCCTCTCCTCTCCTTATTAGCTTCTGTCATCACCCCTCTCCTCTCCTTATTAGCTTCTGTCACCACCTGTCTCCTCTCCTTATTAGCTTCTGTCTCCACCCCTCTCCTCTTCTCTCATTAGCTTATGTCACCACCCCTCTCCTCTTCTCTCCTTATTAGCTTCTGTCACCACCCCTGTCCTCTCCTTATTAGCTTCTGTCACCACCCCTCTCCTCTCCTTTTTAGCTTCTGTCACCACCCCTCTCCTCTTCTCTCCTTTTTAGCATCTGTCAGCACCCCTCTCCTCTTCTCTCCTTATTAGCTTCTGTCACCACCTGTCTCCTCTCTTCATTAGCTTCTGTCACCAGCCCTCTCCTCTCCTTATTATCTTCTGTCACCACCCCTCTCCTCTCCTTATTAGCTTTTGTCATCACCACTCTCCTCTTCTCTCCTTATTAGCTTCTGTCACCGCCCCTCTACTCTTCTCTCCTTATTAGCTTCTGTCACCACCCCCTCCTCATCTCTCCTTATTAGCTTCTGACACCACCCCTCTCCTCTCATTATTAGCTTCTGTCACCACCCCTCTCCTCTCCTTATTAGCTTCTGTCATCACCCCTCTCCTCTCCTTATTAGCTTCTGTCACCACCTGTCTCCTCTCCTCTCATTATTAGCTTCTGTCACCACCCCTCTCCTCTTCTCTCCTTATTAGCTTCTGTCACCACCCCTCTCCTCTCCTTATTAGCTTCTGTCACCACCCCTCTCCTCTCCTTATTAGCTTCTGTCACCACCCCTCTCCTCTTCTCTCCTTATTAGCTTCTGTCAGCACCCCTCTCCTCTTCTCTCCTTATTAGCTTTTGTCACCACCCCTCTCCTCTCCTCAATAGCTTCTGTCACCAGCTCTCTCCTCTCCTTATTAGCTTCTGTCACCACCCCTCTCCTCTTTCTCCTTATTAGCTTCTGTCACCACCCCTCTTCTCTTCTATCCTTGTTAGCTTCTGTCCCCACCCTCTCCTCTCATTATTAGCTTCTGTCACCACCCCTCTCCTCTCCTTATTAGCTTCTGTCACCACCCCTCTCCTCTTCTCTCCATATTAGCTTCTGTCACCACCCCTCAACTCTACTCTCCTTATTAGCTTCTGTGACCACCCCTCTAATCTCCTCATAAGCTTCTGTCACCACGCCTCTCCTTTCCTTATTAGCTTTTGTCATCACACCACTCCTCTCCTTATTAGCTTCTGTCACCACCCCTCTCTTCACCTTATTGGTTACTGTCCCCACCCATCACCTCTCCTCTCCTTATTGGCTTCTGTCACAACCCCTCTCTTCTCCTTATTAGCTTTTGTCACCGCCCCTCTCCTCTTCTCTCATTAATAGCTTCTGTCACCACCCCATCCTTATCTCTCCTTATTAGCTTCTGACACCACCCCTCTCCTCTCCTTATTAGCTTCTGTCACCACCTGTCTCCTCTCCTCTCCTTATTAGCTTCTGTCACCACCCCTCTCCTCTTCTCTCATTAGCTTCTGTCACCACCCCTCTCCTCTTCTCTCCTTATTAGCTTCTGTCACCACCGCTCTCCGCTCCTTATTAGCTTCTGTCACCACCCCTCTCCTCTCCTTATTAGCTTCTGTCACCACCCCTCTCCTCTTCTCTCCTTATTAGCTTCTGACAGCACCCCTCTCCTCTTCTCTCCTTATTAGCTTCTGTCACCACCCCTCTCCACTCCTTATTAGCTTCTGTCACCAGCCCTCTCCTCTCCTTATTAGCTTCAGTCACCACCCCTCTCCTCTCCTTATTAGCTTCTGTCACCACAACTCTCCTCTCCTAATTAGATTCTGTCACCACCCCTCTCCTCTCCTTATTAGCTTCTGTCACCACCCCTCTCCTCTCCTTATTAGCTTCTGTCACGACCCCTCTCCTCTCCTTATTTGCTTCTGTCACCTCCCCTCTCGTTCCTGATTAGCTTCTGTCACCACCCGTCTCCTCTCCTTAATAGCTTCTGTCACCACCCCTCTCCTCTCCTTATTAGCTTCTGTCACCACCCCTCTCCTCTCCTTATTAGCTTCTGTCACCACCCCTCTCTTCTCCTTATTGGTTACTGTCCCCACCCCTCTCCTCTCCTCTCCTTATTGGCTACTGTCACCACCCCTCTTTTCTCCTTATTAGCTTTTGTCATCACCCCTCTCTTCTCCTCTCCTTATTGGCTTCTGTCACCTCCCCTCTCCTCTCCTTATTAGCTTCTGTCACCACCCCTCTCCTCTCCTTATTAGCTTGTCACCACCGCTCTCCACTCCTTATTAGATTCTGTCACCACCCCTCTCCACTCCTTATTAGCTTCTGTCACCACCCCTCTCCTCTCCTTATTAGCTTTTCACCACCCCTCTCCTCTCCTCTCCTTATTAGCTTCTGTCACCACCCCTCTCCTCTCCTTATTAGCTTCTGTCACCTCCCCTCTCCTCTCCTTTTTAGCTTCTGTCACCACCCCTCTCCTCTCCTTATTAGCTTCTGTCACCACCCCTCTCCTCTCCTGATTAGCTTCTATCACCACCCCTCTCCTCTCCTTAATAGCTTCTGTCACCACCCCTCTCCTCTCCTTATTAGCTTCTGTCACAACCCCTCTCCTCTCCTGATTAGCTTCTATCACCACCCCTCTCCTCTCCTTAATAGCTTCTGTCACCACCCCTCTCCTCTCCTTATTAGCTTCTGTCACCAGCCCTCTCCTCTCCTTATTAGCTTCTGTCACCACCCCTCTCCTCTCCTCTCCTTATTAGCTTCTGTCACCACCCCTCTCCTCTCCTCATTAGCTTCTGTCACCACCCCTCTCCTCTCCATATTAGCTTGTCACCACCCCTCTCCTTATTAGCTTCTGTCACCACCCCTCTCCACTTCTCTCCTTATTAGCTTCTGTCACCACCCCTCTCTTCTCCTCTCCTTATTGGCTTCTGTCACCACCCCTCTCCTCTCCTTATTAGCTTCTGTCACCACCCCTCTCCTGATTAGCTTCTGTCATCACCCCTCTCCTCTCCTTTTTATCTTCTGTCACCACCCCTCTCCTCTCCTTATTGGCTTCTGTCACCACCCTCTCCTCTTCACTCCTTATTAGCTTCTGTCACCACCCCTCTCCTCTGCTCTCCTTATTAGCTTCTGTCACCACCCCTCTCCTCTCCTTATTAGCTTCTGTCACCACCCCTCTCCTCTCCTCTCCTTATTAGCTTCCGTCACCACCCCTCTCCTCTCCTGATTTTCTTCTGTCACCACCCCTCTCCTCTCCTTATTAGCTTCTGTCACCATCCCTCTCCTCTCCTTATTAGCTTCTGTCACCACCCCTCTCCTCTCCTCTCCTTATTAGCTTCTGTCACCACCCCTCTCCTCTTCTCTCCTTATTAGCTTCTGTCACCACCCCTCTCCTCTCCTTATTACCTTCTGTCACCACCCCTCTCCTCTCCTTATTAGCTTCTGTCAACACCCCTCTCCTCTCCTGATTATCTTCTGTCACCACCTCTCTAATCTCCTCATTAGCTTCTGTCACCACCCCTCTCCTCTCCTTATTAGCTTCTGTCACCACCCCTCTCCTCTCCTTATTAGCTTCTGTCACCACCCCTCTCTTCTCCTTATTGGTTACTGTCCCCACCCCTTTCCTCTCCTCTCCTTATTGGCTACTGTCACCACCCCTCATTTCTCCTTATTAGCTTTTGTCACCACCCCTCTCTTCTCCTCTCCTTATTGGCTTCTGTCACCACCCCTCTCCTCTCCTTATTAGCTTCTTTCACCACCCCTCTCCTCTCCTTATTAGCTTGTCACCACCCCTCTCCACTCCTTATTAGCTTCTGTCACCACCCCTCTCCTCTCCTTATTAGCTTCAGTCACCACCCCTCTCCTCTCCTTATTAGCTTCTGTCACCACAACTCTCCTCTCCTTATTAGCTTCTGTCACCACCCCTCTCCTCTCCTTATTAGCTTCTGTCACCACCCCTCTCCTCTCCTTATTAGCTTCTGTCACCACACCTCTCCTCTCCTTATTAGCTTCTGTCACCTCCCCTCTCCTCTCCTGATTAGCTTCTGTCACCACCCCTCTCCTCTCCTTAATAGCTTCTGTCACCTCCCCTCTCCTCTCCTTATTAGCTTCTGTCACCACCCCTCTCCTCTCATCTCCTTAATAGCTTCTGTCACCACCCCTCTCTTCTTCTCTCCTTATTAGCTTCTGTCACCACCCCTCTCCTCTCCTCATTAGTTTCTGTCACCACCCCTCTCCTCTTCTCTCCTTATTAGCTTCTGTCACCACCCCTCTCCTCTCCTTATTAGCTTCTGTCACCATCTCTCTCCTCTCCTTATTAGCTTCAGTCACCACCCCTCTCCTACCCTAATTAGCTTCAGTCACCACCCCACTTCTCTACTTATTAGCTTCTGTCACCACCCCTCTCCTTATTGGCTTCTGTCACCAACCCTCTCCTTTCTTATTAGCTTCTGTCACCATCCCTCTCCTCTCCTTATGGGCTTCTGTCACCACCCCTCTCATCTCCTTATTAGATTCTGTCACCACCCCTCTCCTTTCCTTATTGGCTTCTGTCACCACCCCTCTCCTCTCCTTGTTAGTTGCTGTAACCACCCCTCTCCTCTCCTTATTAGCTTCTGTCACCACCCCACTCTTCTCCTCTCCTTATTAGCTTCTGTCGCCACCCCTCTCCTCTACCTATTAGCTTCTGTCACCACCCCTCTCCTCTCCTTATTAGCTTCTGTCACCACCCCTCTCCTCTCCTTATTAGCTTTTGTCATCACCCCTCTCCTCTTGTTTCCTTATTAGCTTCTGTCACCGCCCCTCTCCTCTTCTCTCCTTATTAGCTTCTGTCACCACCCCTCTCCTCTTCTCTCCTTATTACCTTCTGACACCACCCCTCTCCTCTCATTATTAGCTTCTGTCACCACCCCTCTCCTCTCCTTATTAGCTTCTGTCATCACCCCTCTCCTCTCCTTAATAGCTTCTGTCACCACCCCTCTCCTCTCCTTATTAGCTTCTGTCACCACCCCTCTCCTCTCCTTATTAGCTTCTGTCACCACCCCTCTCCTCTCCTCATTAGTTTCTGTCACCACCCCTCTCCTCTTCTCTCCTTATTAGCTTCTGTCACCACCCCTCTCCTCTCCTTATTAGCTTCTGTCACCATCCCTCTCCTCTCCTTATTAGCTTCAGTCACCACCCCTCTCCTACCCTAATTAGCTTCTGTCACCACCCCACTCCTCTACTTATTAGCTTCTGTCACCACCCCTCTCCTTATTGGCTTCTGTCACCAACCCTCTCCTTTCTTATTAGCTTCTGTCACCATCCCTCTCCTCTCCTTATGGGCTTCTGTCACCACCCCTCTCATCTCCTTATTAGATTCTGTCACCACCCCTCTCCTTTCCTTATTGGCTTCTGTCACCACCCCTCTCCTCTCCTTGTTAGTTGCTGTAACCACCCCTCTCCTCTCCTTATTAGCTTCTGTCACCACCCCTCTCTTCTCCTCTCCTTATTAGCTTCTGTCGCCACCCCTCTCCTCTACGTATTAGCTTCTGTCACCACCCCTCTCCTCTCCTTATTAGCTTCTGTCACCACCCCTCTCCTCTCCTTATTAGCTTTGTCATCACCCCTTCCCTCTTCTCTCCTTATTAGCTTCTGTCACCACCCCTCTCCTCTTCTCTCCTTATTACCTTCTGACACCACCCCTCTCCTCTCATTATTAGCTTCTGTCACCACCCCTCTCCTCTCCTTATTAGCTTCTGTCATCACCCCTCTCCTCTCCTTATTAGCTTCTGTCACCACCTGTCTCCTCTCCTCTCCTTATTAGCTTCTGTCACCACCCCTCTCCTCTTCTCTCATAAGCTTCTGTCACCACCCCTCTCCTCTTCTCTCCTTATTAGCTTCTGTCACCACCCCTCTCCTCTTCTTATTAGCTTCTGTCACCACCCCTCTCCTCTCCTTATTAGCTTCTGTCACCACCCCTCTCCTCTCCTTATTAGCTTCTGTCACCACCCCTCTCCTCTCCTTATTAGCTTCTGTCACACCCCTCTCCTCTCCTCATTATCTTCTGTCACCACCCCTCTCCTCTCCTTATTAGCTTCTGTCACCACCCCTCTCCTCTTCTCTCCTTATTAGCTTCTGTCACCACCCCTCTCTTCTCCTCTCCTTATTGGCTTCTGTCAACACCCCTCTCCTCTCCTGATTAGCTTCTGTCACCACCCCTCTCCTTATTAGCTTCTGTCACCACCCCTCTCCTCTCCTTATTAGCTTTTGTCATCATCCCTCTCCTCTTCTCTCCTTATTAGCTTCTGTCACCGCCCCTCTCCTCTTCTCTCCTTATTAGCTTCTGTCACCACCCCCTCCTCATCTCTCCTTATTAGCTTTTGACACCACCACTCTCCTCTCATTATTAGCTTCTGTCACCACCCCTCTCCTCGCCTTATTAGCTTCTGTCATCACCCCTCTCCTCTCCTTATTAGCTTCTGTCACCACCTGTCTCCTCTCCTCTCCTTATTAGCTTCTGTCACCACCCCTCTCCTCTTCTCTCATTAGCTTCTGTCACCACCCCTCTCCTCTTCTCTCCTTATTAGCTTCTGTCACCACCCCTCTCCTCTCCTTATTAGCTTCTGTCACCACCCCTCTCCTCTCTTTATTAGCTTCTGTCACCACCCCTCTCCTCTTCTCTCCTTATTAGCTTCTGTCAGCACCCCTCTCCTCTTCTCTCCTTATTAGCTTCTGTCACCACCCCTCTCCTCTCTTCATTAGCTTCTGTCACCAACCCTCTCCTCTCCTTCTTAGCTTCTGTCACCACCCCTCTCCTCTCCTTATTAGTTTTTGTCATCACCCCTCTCCTCTTCTCTCCGTATTAGCTTCTGTCACCGCCCCTCTCCTCTTCTCTCCTTATTAGCTTCCGTCACCACCCCCTCCTCATCTCTCCTTATTAGCTTCTGACACCACCCCTCTCCTCTCATTATTAGCTACTGTCACCACCCCTCTACTCTCCTTATTAGGTTCTGTCATCACCCCTCTACTCTCCTTATTAGCTTCTGTCACCACCTGTCTCCTCTCCTCTCCTTATTAGCTTCTGTCACCACCCCTCTCCTCTTCTCTCATTAGCTTCTGTCACCACCCCTCTAAACTTCTCTCCTTATTAGCTTCTGTCACCACCCCTCTCCTCTCCTTATTAGCTTCTGTCACCACTCCTCTCCTCTTCTTATTAGCTTCTGTCACCAACCCTCTCCTCTTCTCTCCTTATTAGCTTCTGTCAGCACCCCTCTCCCCTCCTCTCCTTATTAGCTTCTGTCACCACCTCTCTCCTCTTTCTCCTTATTAGCTTCTGTCACCACCCCTCTCCTCGTCTCTCTTTGTTAGCTTCTGTCCCCACCCCTCTCCTCTCCTTATTAGCTTCTGTCACCACCCCTCTCCTCTCCTTATTAGCTTCTGTCACCACCCCTCTCCTCTCCTTATTAGCTTCTGTCACCACCCCTCTCCTCTTCTCTCCTTATTAGCTTCTGTCACCACCCCTCTCCTCTACTCTCTTTATTAGCTTCTGTCACCACCCCTCTAATCTCCTCATAAGCTTCTGTCACCACCCCTCTCCTCTGCTTATTAGCTTCTGTCACCACCCCTCTCCTCTCCTTATTAGCTTCTGTCACCACCCCTCTCTTCTCTTTATTGGTTACTGTCCCCACCCCTCACCTCTCCTCTCCTTATTGGCTTCTGTCACAACCCCTCTCTTCTCCTTATTACCTTTTGTCACCACCCCTCTCTTCCCCTCTCCTTATTGGCTTCTGTCACCACCCATCTACTCTCCTTATTAGCTTCTGTCACCTCCCCTCTCCTCTCCTTAATAGTTTCTGTCACCACCCCTCTCCTCTCCTTATTAGCTTGTCACCACCCCTCTCCACTCCTTATTAGCTTCTGTCACCACCCCTCTCCACTCCTTATTAGCTTCTGTCACCACAACTCTCCTCTCCTTATTAGCTTATCACCACCCCTCTCCTCTCCTCTCCTTATTAGCTTCTGTTACCACCCCTCTCCTCTCCTTATTAGCTTCTGTCACCACCCCTCTCCTCTCCTTATTAGCTTCTGTCACCACCCCTCTCCTCTCCTTATTAGCTTCTGTCACCACCCCTCTCCTCTCCTGAATAGCTTCTGTCACCACCCCTCTCCTCTCCTTATTAGCTTCTGTCACCACCCCTCTCCTCTCCTTATTAGCTTCTGTCACCACCCCTCTCCTCTCCTCTCCTTATTAGCTTCTGTCACCACCCCTCTCTTCTTCTCTCCTTATTAGCTTCTGACACCACCACTCTCCTCTCATTATTAGCTTCTGTCACCACCCCTCTCCTCGCCTTATTAGCTTCTGTCATCACCCCTCTCCTCTCCTTATTAGCTTCTGTCACCACCAGTCTCCTCTCCTCTCCTTATTAGATTCTGTCACCACCCCTCTCCTCTTCTCTCATTAGCTTCTGTCACCACCCCTCTCCTCTTCTCTCCTTATTAGCTTCTGTCACCACCCCTCTCCTCTCCTTATTAGCTTCTGTCACCACCCCTCTCCTCTCCTTATTAGCTTCTGTCACCACCCCTCTCCTCTTCTCTCCTTATTAGCTTCTGTCAGCAC
The DNA here is from genome assembly GCA_031769625.1 of Taudactylus pleione. Classification (NCBI taxonomy): domain Eukaryota; kingdom Metazoa; phylum Chordata; class Amphibia; order Anura; family Myobatrachidae; genus Taudactylus; species Taudactylus pleione. Next base: position 37,177 of record JAUIMM010003287.1, on the reverse strand, counting down.
CCCTCTCCTCTTCTCTCCTTATTAGCTTCTGTCACCACCCCTCTCCTCTCTTCATTAGCTTTTGTCACCAACCCTCTCCTCTCCTTCTTAGCTTCTGTCACCACCCCTCCCCTCTCCTTATTAGTTTTTGTCATCACCCCTCTCCTCTTCTCTCCGTATTAGCTTCTGTCACCGCCCCTCTCCTCTTCTCTCCTTATTAGCTTCCGTCACCACCCCCTCCTCATCTCTCCTTATTAGCTTCTGACACCACCCCTCTCCTCTCATTATTAGCTTCTGTCAACACCCCTCTACTCTCCTTATTAGGTTCTGTCATCACCCCTCTCCTCTCCTTATTAGCTTCTGTCACCACCTGTCTCCTCTCCTCTCCTTATTAGCTTCTGTCACCACCCCTCTCCTCTTCTCTCATTAGCTTCTGTCACCACCCCTCTCCACTTCTCTCCTTATTAGCTTCTGTCACCACCCCTCTCCTCTCCTTATTAGCTTCTGTCACCACCCCACTCCTCTCCTTATTAGCTTCTGTCACCACCCCTCTCCTCTTCTCTCCTTATTAGCTTCTGTCAGCACCCCTCTAATCTCCTTATTAGCTTCTGTCACCACCCCTCTCCTCTCCTTTTTAGCTTCTGTCACCACCCCTCTCCTCTTTCTCCTTATTAGCTTCTGTCACCACCCCTCTCCTCTTCTCTCCTTGTTAGCTTCTGTCCCCACCCCTCTCCTCTCCTTATTAGCTTCTGTCACCACCCCTCTCCTCTCCTTATTAGCTTCTGTCACCACCCCTCTCCTTATTATCTTCTGTCACCACCCCTCTCCTCTTCTCTCCTTATTAGCTTCTGTCACTACCCCTCTCCTCTACTCTCATTATTAGCTTCTGTCACCACCCCTCTAATCTCCTCATAAGCTTCTGTCACCACCCCTCTCCTCTCCTTATTAGCTTCTGTCACCACCCCTCTCCTCTCCTTATTAGCTTCTGTCACCACCCCTCTCTTCTCTTTATTGGTTACTGTCCCCACCCCTCACCTCTCCTCTCCTTATTGGCTTCTGTCACAACCCCTCTCTTCTCCTTATTAGCTTTTGTCACCACCCCTCTCTTCCCCTCTCCTTATTGGCTTCTGTCACCACCCATCTACTCTCCTTATTAGCTTCTGTCACCTCCCCTCTCCACTCCTTAATAGCTTCTGTCACCACCCCTCTCCTCTCCTTATTAGCTTGTCACCACCCCTCTCCACTCCTTATTAGCTTCTGTCACCACCCCTCTCCACTCCTTATTAGTTTCTGTCACCTCTCCTCTCCTTATTAGCTAATCACCACCCCTCTCCTCTCCTCTCCTTATTAGCTTCTGTTACCACCCCTCTCCTCTCCTTATTAGCTTCTGTCACCACCCCTCTCCTCTCCTTATTAGCTTCTGTCACCACCCCTCTCCTCTCCTTATTAGCTTCTGTCACCACCCCTCTCCTCTCCTGATTAACTTCTGTCACCACCCCTCTCCTCTCCTTATTAGCTTCTGTCACCACCCCTCTCCTCTCCTTATTAGCTTCTGTCACCACCCCTCTCCTCTCCTCTCCTCTCCTTATTAGCTTCTGTCACCACCCCTCTCTTCTTCTCTCCTTATTAGCTTCTGTCAGCACCCCTCTCCTCTCCTCATTAGCTTCTGTCACCACCCCTCTCCTCTCCATATTAGCTTGTCACCACCCCTCTCCTTATTAGCTTCTGTCACCACCCCTCTCCTCTTCCCTGATTATTAGCTTCTGTCACCACCCCTCTCTTCTTCTCTCCTTATTGGCTTCTGTCACCAACCCTCTCCTCTCCTTATTAGCTTCTGTCACCACCCCTCTCCTGATTAGCTTCTGTCACCACCCCTCTCCTCTCCTTATTAGCTTCTGTCACCACCCCTCTCCTGATTAGCTTCTGTCATCACCCCTCTCCTCTCCTTATTAGCTTCTGTCACCACCCCTCTCCTCTCCTTATTAGCTTCTGTCACCACCCCTCTCCTCTCCTTATTAGCTTCTGTCACCACCCCTCTCCTCTCCTTATTAGCTTCTGTCACCACCCCTCTCCTCTCCTGATTTTCTTCTGTCACCCCTCTCCTCTCCTTATTAGCTTCTGTCACCTCCCCTCTCCTCTCCTTATTAGCTTCTGTCACCATCCCTCTCCTCTCATTATTAGCTTCTGTCAGCACCGCTCTCCTCTCCTCTCCTTATTAGCTTCTGTCACCACCCCTCTCCTATTCTCTCCTTATTAGCTTCTGTCACCACCCCTCTCCTCTCCTTATTAGCTTCTGTCACCACCCCTCTCCTCTCCTTATTAGCTTCTGTCAACACCCCTCTCCTCTCCTCTCCTTATTAGCTTCTGTCACCACCCCTCTCCTCTTCTCTCATTAGCTTCTGTCACCACCCCTCTCCTCTTCTCTCCTTATTAGCTTCTGTCACCACACCTCTCCTCTCCTTATTAGCTTCTGTCACCACCCCTCTCCTTATTAGCTTCTGTCACCACCCCTCTCCTCTTCTCTCCTTATTAGCTTCTGTCAGCACCCCTCTCCTCTCCTCTCCTTATTTGCTTCTGTCACAACCCCTCTCCTCTCCTTATTAGCTTCTGTCACCACCCCTCTCCTCTTTCTCCTTATTAACTTCTGTCACCACCCCTCTCCTCTTCTCTCCTTGTTAGCTTCTGTTTCCACCCCTCTCCTCTCCTTATTAGCTTCTGTCACCACCCCTCTCCTCTCCTTATTAGCTTCTGTCACCACCCCTCTGCTCTCCTTATTAGCTTCTGTCACCACCCCTCTCCTTCTCTCTCCTTGTTAGCTTCTGTCATCACCCCTCTCCTCTACTCTCCTTATTAGCTTCTGTCACCACCCCTCTAATCTCCTCATAAGCTTCTGTCACCACCCCTCTCCTCTCCTTATTAGCTTCTGTCACCACGCCTCTCCTCTCCTTATTAGCTTCTGTCACCACCCCTCTCTTCTCCTTATTGGTTACTGTCCCCACCCCTCACCTCTCCTCTCCTTATTGGCTTCTGTCACAACCCCTCACTTCTCCTTATTAGCTTTTGTCACCACCCCTCTCTTCTCCTCTCCTTATTGGCTTCTGTCACCACCCACCTACTCTCCTTATTAGCTTCTGTCACCTCCCCTCTCCTCTCCTTATTAGCCTCTGTCACCACCCCTCTCCTCTCCTTATTAGATTGTCACCACCCCTCTCCACTCCTTATTAGCTTCTGTCACCACCCCTCTCCACTCCTTATTAGCTTCTGTCACCACCCCTCTCCTCTCCTTATTAGCTTATCACCACCCCTCTCCTCTCCTCTCCTTATTAGCTTCTGTCACCACCCCTCTCCTCTCCTTATTAGCTTCTGTCACCACCCCTCTCCTCTCCTTATTAGCTTCTGTCACCACCCCTCTCCTCTCCTGATTAGCTTCTGTCACCACCCCTCTCCTCTCCTTAATAGCTTCTGTCACCACCCCTCTCCTCTCCTTATTAGCTTCTGTCACCACCCCTCTCCTCTCCTTATTAGCTTCAGTCACCACCCCTCTCCTCTCCTTATTAGCTTCTGTCACCACCCCTCTCTTCTTCTCTCCTTATTAGCTTCTGTCACCACCCCTCTCCTCTCCTTATTAGCTTCTGTCACCACCCCTCTCCTCTCCTTATTAGCTTCTGTCACCACCCCTCTCCTCTCCTGATTAGCTTCTGTCACCACCCCTCTCCTCTCCTTATTAGCTTCTGTCACCACCCCTCTCCTCTCCTTATTAGCTTCTGTCACCACCTCTCTCCTCTCCTCTCCTTATTAGCTTCTGTCACCACCCCTCTCTTCTTCTCTCCTTATTAGCTTCTGTCACCACCCCTCTCCTCTCCTCATTAGCTTCTGTCACCACCACTCTCCTCTCCATATTAGCTTGTCACCACCCCTCTCCTTATTAGCTTCTGTCACCACCCCTCTCCTCTTCCCTGATTATTAGCTTCTGTCACCACCCCTCTCTTCTTCTCTCCTTATTGGGCTTCTGTCACCCACCCCTCTCCCTCTAATTATTAGCTTCTGTCACCACCCCCTCTCCTGATTAGCTTCTGTCACCACCCCTCTCCTCTCCTTATTAGCTTCTGTCACCACCCTCTCCTGATTAGCTTCTGTCATCACCCCTCTCCTCTCCTTATTAGCTTCTGTCACCACCCCTCTCCTCTCCCTTATTGGCTTCTGTCACCACCACTCTCCTCTTCACTCCTTATTAGCTTCTGTCACCACCCCTCTCCTCTTCTCTCCTTATTAGCTTCGGTCACCACCCCTCTTCTCTCCTTATTAGCTTCTGTCACCACCCCTCTCCTCTCCTTATTAGCTTCTGTCACCACCCCTCACCTCTCCTGATTTTCTTCTGTCACCCCTCTCTCTCCTCCTTATAAGCTTATTCACCTCCCTCTCCTCTCTTTATTAGCTTCTGTCACCATCCCTCTCCTCTCCTTATTAGCTTCTGTCAGCACCGCTCTCCTCTCCTCTCCTTATTAGCTTCTGTCACCACCCCTCTCCTCTTCTCTCCTTATTAGCTTCTGTCACCACCCTCTCCTATTCTCTCCTTATTAGCTTCTGTCACCACCCCTCTCCTCTCCTAGTAGCTTCTGTCACCACCCCTCTCCTCTCCTTATTAGCTTCTGTCACCACCCCTCCTCTCCTTATTAGCTTCTGTCAACACCCCTCTCCTCTCTCTCCTTATTAGCTTCTGTCACCACCCCTCTCCTCTTCTCTCTTATTAGCTTCTGTCACCACCCCTAGCTTCTGTCACCACCCCTCTCTCTCCTTATTAGCTTCTGTCACCACCCCTCTCCTCTCCTTATTAGCTTCTGTCACCACCCCTCTCCTCTCCTTATTAGCTTCTGTCACCACCCCTCTCCTCTTCTCTCCTTATTAGCTTCTGTCACCACCCCTCTCCTATTCTCTCCTTCATTAGCTTCTGTCACCACCCCTCTCCTCTCCTTATTAGCTTCTGTCACCACCCCTCTCCTCTCCTTATTAGCTTCTGTCACCACCCCTCTCCTCTCCTTATTAGCTTCTGTCAGCACCCTCTCCTCTCTCTCCTTATTTGCTTCTGTCACCACCCCTCTCTCAACTTATTAGCTTCTGTCACCACCCCTCTCCTCTTTCTCCTTATTAACTTCTGTCACCACCCCTCTCTCTCTTTCCTCCTTGTTAGCTTCTGTCCCCACCCCCCTTTCCTCTCCTTATTAGCTTCTGTCACCACCCCTCTCCTCTCCTTATTAGCTTCTGTCACCACCCTCTGCTCTCCTTATTAGCTTCTGTCACCACCCCTCTCCTCTTCTCTCCTTATTAGCTTCTGTCACCACTCCCTCTCCTCTCCTCTCCTTATTAGCTTCTGTCACCGACCCCTCTCCTCCTCTCTCCTTATTAGCTTCTGTCACCACCCTCTCCTATTCTTTCCTTATTAGCTTCTGTCACCACCCTCTCCTCTCCTTATTAGCTTCTGTCACAACCCCTCTCCTCTCCTTATTAGCTTCTGTCAACACCCGTCTCCTCTCCTCTCCTTATTAGCTTCTGTCACCACCCCTCTCTCTCTCCTGATTATCTTCTGTCATCACCCTCTCCTCTCCTTATTAGCTTCTGTCACCACCCCTCTCCTCTCCTTATTAGCTTCTGTCACCACCCCTCTCCTCTCCTTATTAGCTTCTGTCACCACCCCTCTCCTCTCCTTATTAGCTTCTGTCACCACCCCTCTCCTCTCCTGATTTTCTTCTGTCACCCCTCTCCTCTCCTTATTAGCTTCTGTCACCTCCCCTCTCCTCTCCTTATTAGCTTCTGTCACCATCCCTCTCCTCTCATTATTAGCTTCTGTCAGCACCGCTCTCCTCTCCTCTCCTTATTAGCTTCTGTCACCACCCCTCTCCTATTCTCTCCTTATTAGCTTCTGTCACCACCCCTCTCCTCTCCTTATTAGCTTCTGTCACCACCCCTCTCCTCTCCTTATTAGCTTCTGTCAACACCCCTCTCCTCTCCTCTCCTTATTAGCTTCTGTCACCACCCCTCTCCTCTTCTCTCATTAGCTTCTGTCACCACCCCTCTCCTCTTCTCTCCTTATTAGCTTCTGTCACCACACCTCTCCTCTCCTTATTAGCTTCTGTCACCACCCCTCTCCTTATTAGCTTCTGTCACCACCCCTCTCCTCTTCTCTCCTTATTAGCTTCTGTCAGCACCCCTCTCCTCTCCTCTCCTTATTTGCTTCTGTCACAACCCCTCTCCTCTCCTTATTAGCTTCTGTCACCACCCCTCTCCTCTTTCTCCTTATTAACTTCTGTCACCACCCCTCTCCTCTTCTCTCCTTGTTAGCTTCTGTTTCCACCCCTCTCCTCTCCTTATTAGCTTCTGTCACCACCCCTCTCCTCTCCTTATTAGCTTCTGTCACCACCCCTCTGCTCTCCTTATTAGCTTCTGTCACCACCCCTCTCCTTCTCTCTCCTTGTTAGCTTCTGTCATCACCCCTCTCCTCTACTCTCCTTATTAGCTTCTGTCACCACCCCTCTAATCTCCTCATAAGCTTCTGTCACCACCCCTCTCCTCTCCTTATTAGCTTCTGTCACCACGCCTCTCCTCTCCTTATTAGCTTCTGTCACCACCCCTCTCTTCTCCTTATTGGTTACTGTCCCCACCCCTCACCTCTCCTCTCCTTATTGGCTTCTGTCACAACCCCTCACTTCTCCTTATTAGCTTTTGTCACCACCCCTCTCTTCTCCTCTCCTTATTGGCTTCTGTCACCACCCACCTACTCTCCTTATTAGCTTCTGTCACCTCCCCTCTCCTCTCCTTATTAGCCTCTGTCACCACCCCTCTCCTCTCCTTATTAGATTGTCACCACCCCTCTCCACTCCTTATTAGCTTCTGTCACCACCCCTCTCCACTCCTTATTAGCTTCTGTCACCACCCCTCTCCTCTCCTTATTAGCTTATCACCACCCCTCTCCTCTCCTCTCCTTATTAGCTTCTGTCACCACCCCTCTCCTCTCCTTATTAGCTTCTGTCACCACCCCTCTCCTCTCCTTATTAGCTTCTGTCACCACCCCTCTCCTCTCCTGATTAGCTTCTGTCACCACCCCTCTCCTCTCCTTAATAGCTTCTGTCACCACCCCTCTCCTCTCCTTATTAGCTTCTGTCACCACCCCTCTCCTCTCCTTATTAGCTTCAGTCACCACCCCTCTCCTCTCCTTATTAGCTTCTGTCACCACCCCTCTCTTCTTCTCTCCTTATTAGCTTCTGTCACCACCCCTCTCCTCTCCTTATTAGCTTCTGTCACCACCCCTCTCCTCTCCTTATTAGCTTCTGTCACCACCCCTCTCCTCTCCTTATTAGCTTCTGTCACCACCCCTCTCCTCTCCTGATTAGCTTCTGTCACCACCCCTCTCCTCTCCTTATTAGCTTCTGTCACCACCCCTCTCCTCTCCTTATTAGCTTCTGTCACCACCTCTCTCCTCTCCTCTCCTTATTAGCTTCTGTCACCACCCCTCTCTTCTTCTCTCCTTATTAGCTTCTGTCACCACCCCTCTCCTCTCCTCATTAGCTTCTGTCACCACCACTCTCCTCTCCATATTAGCTTGTCACCACCCCTCTCCTTATTAGCTTCTGTCACCACCCCTCTCCTCTTCCCTGATTATTAGCTTCTGTCACCACCCCTCTCTTCTTCTCTCCTTATTGGCTTCTGTCACCACCCCTCTCCTCTCCTTATTAGCTTCTGTCACCACCCCTCTCCTGATTAGCTTCTGTCACCACCCCTCTCCTCTCCTTATTAGCTTCTGTCACCACCCCTCTCCTGATTAGCTTCTGTCATCACCCCTCTCCTCTCCTTATTAGCTTCTGTCACCACCCCTCTCCTCTCCTTATTGGCTTCTGTCACCACCACTCTCCTCTTCACTCCTTATTAGCTTCTGTCACCACCCCTCTCCTCTTCTCTCCTTATTAGCTTCGGTCACCACCCCTCTTCTCTCCTTATTAGCTTCTGTCACCACCCCTCTCCTCTCCTTATTAGCTTCTGTCACCACCCCTCACCTCTCCTGATTTTCTTCTGTCACCCCTCTCCTCTCCTTATAAGCTTCTGTCACCTCCCCTCTCCTCTCTTTATTAGCTTCTGTCACCATCCCTCTCCTCTCCTTATTAGCTTCTGTCAGCACCGCTCTACTCTCCTCTCCTTATTAGCTTCTGTCACCACCCCTCTCCTCTTCTCTCCTTATTAGCTTCTGTCACCACCCCTCTCCTATTCTCTCCTTATTAGCTTCTGTCACCACCCCTCTCCTCTCCTTATTAGCTTCTGTCACCACCCCTCTCCTCTCCTTATTAGCTTCTGTCACCACCCCTCTCCTCTCCTTATTAGCTTCTGTCAACACCCCTCTCCTCTCCTCTCCTTATTAGCTTCTGTCACCACCCCTCTCCTCTTCTCTCCTTATTAGCTTCTGTCACCACCCCTAGCTTCTGTCACCACCCCTCTCTCTCCTTATTAGCTTCTGTCACCACCCCTCTCCTCTCCTTATTAGCTTCTGTCACCACCCCTCTCCTCTCCTTATTAGCTTCTGTCACCACCCCTCTCCTCTTCTCTCCTTATTAGCTTCTGTCACCACCCCTCTCCTATTCTCTCCTTATTAGCTTCTGTCACCACCCCTCTCCTCTCCTTATTAGCTTCTGTCACCACCCCTCTCCTCTCCTTATTAGCTTCTGTCACCACCCCTCTCCTCTCCTTATTAGCTTCTGTCAGCACCCCTCTCCTCTCCTCTCCTTATTTGCTTCTGTCACCACCCCTCTCCTCAACTTATTAGCTTCTGTCACCACCCCTCTCCTCTTTCTCCTTATTAACTTCTGTCACCACCCCTCTCCTCTTCTCTCCTTGTTAGCTTCTGTCCCCACCCCTTTCCTCTCCTTATTAGCTTCTGTCACCACCCCTCTCCTCTCCTTATTAGCTTCTGTCACCACCCCTCTGCTCTCCTTATTAGCTTCTGTCACCACCCCTCTCCTCTTCTCTCCTTATTAGCTTCTGTCACCACCCCTCTCCTCTCCTCTCCTTATTAGCTTCTGTCACCACCCCTCTCCTCCTCTCTCCTTATTAGCTTCTGTCACCACCCCTCTCCTATTCTTTCCTTATTAGCTTCTGTCACCACCCCTCTCCTCTCCTTATTAGCTTCTGTCACAACCCCTCTCCTCTCCTTATTAGCTTCTGTCAACACCCGTCTCCTCTCCTCTCCTTATTAGCTTCTGTCACCACCCCTCTCCTCTCCTGATTATCTTCTGTCACCACCCCTCTAATCTCCTCATTAGCTTTTGTCACCACCCCTCTCCTCTCCTTATTAGCTTCTGTCACCACCCCTCTCCTCTCCTTATTAGCTTCTGTCACCACCCCTCTCTTCTCCTTATTGGTTACTGTCCCCACCCCTCTCCTCTCCTCTCCTTATTGGCTTCTGTCACCACCCCTCTCTTCTCCTTATTAGCTTTTGTCACCACCCCTCTCTTCTCTCCTTATTGGCTTCTGTCACCACCCCTCTACTCTCCTTATTAGCTTCTGTCACCACCCCTCTCCTCTCCTTATTAGCTTGTCACCACCCCTCTCCACTCCTTATTAGCTTCTGTCACACCCCTCTCCTCTCATTAGCTTCAGTCACCACCCCTCTCCTCTCCTTATTAGCTTCTGTCACCACCCCTCTCCTCTCCTTATTAGCTTCTGTCACCACCCCTCTCCTCTCCTTATTAGCTTCTGTCACCACCCCTCTCCTCTCCTTATTAGCTTCTGTCACCACCCCTCTCCTCTCCTTATTAGCTTCTGTCACCACCCCTCTCCTCTCCTTATTGGCTTCTGTCACCATCCCTCTCCTCTCCTTAATAGCTTCTGTCACCACCCCTCTCCTCTCATTATTAGCTTCTGTCACCACCTCTTTCCTCTCCTTATTAGCTTCTGTCACCACCCCTCTCCTCTCCTTATTAGCTTCTGTCACCAGCACTCTCCTCTCCTTATTAGCTTCAGTCACCACCCCTCTCCTCTCCTGATTTTCTTCTGTCACCTCCCCTCTCCTCTCCTGATTAGCTTCTGTCACCATCCCTCTCCTCTCCTTATTAGCTTCTGTCACCATCCCTCTCCACTCCTTATTAGCTTCTGTCACCACCCCTCTCCTCTTCTCTCCTTATTAGCTTGTCACCACCCCTCTCCACTTCTCTCCTTATTAGCTTCTGTCACCACCCCTCTCCTCTCCATATTAGCTTCTGTCACCACCCCTCTCCTCTCCTTATTAGCTTCTGTCAACACCCCTCTCCTCTCCTCTCCTTATAAGCTTCTGTCACCACCCCTCTCCTCTCCTGATTATCTTTTGTCACCACCCCTCTAATCTCCTCATTAGCTTTTGTCACCACCCCTCTCCTCTCCTTATTAGCTTCTGTCACCACCCCTCTCCTCTCCTTATTAGCTTCTGTCTCCACCACTCTCTTCTCCTTATTGGTTACTGTCCCCACCCATCTCCTCTCCTCTCCTTATTGGCTTCTGTCACCACCCCTCTCTTCTCCATATTAGCTTTTGTCACCACCACTCTCTTCTCCTCTCCTTATTGGCTTCTGTCACCACCCCTCTCCTCTCCTTATTAGCTTCTGTCACCACCCCTCTCCTCTCCTTATTAGCTTGTCACCACCCCTTTCCACTCCTTATTAGCTTCTGTCACCACCCCTCTCCTCTCCTTATTAGCTTCAGTCACCACCCCTCTCCTCTCCTTATTAGCTTCTGTCACCACCCCTCTCCTCTCCTTATTAGCTTCTGTCACCACCCCTCTCCACTCCTTATTAGCTTCTGTCACCACCCCTCTCCTCTCCTTATTAGCTTCTGTCACCACCCCTCTCCTCTCCTTATTAGCTTCTGTCACCACCCCTCTCCTCTCCTGATTAGCTTCTGTCACCACCCCTCTCCTCTCCTTAATAGCTTTTGTCACCACCCCTCTCCTCTCCTCTCCTTATTAGCTTCTGTCACCACCCCTCTCTTCTTCTATCCTTATTAGCTTCTGTCACCACCCCTCTCCTCTCCTCATTAGCTTCTGTCACCACCCCTCTCCTCTCCATATTAGCTTGTCACCACCCCTCTCCTTATTAGCGTCTGTCTCCACCCCTCTCCTCCTCTCTCCTTATTAGCTTCTGTCACCACCCCTCTCTTCTCCTTATTAGCTTCTGTCACCACTCCTCTCCTCTCCTATCCTTATTGGCTTCTGTCACCAACCCTCTCCTCTCCTTATTAGCTTCTGTCACCACCCCTCTCCTCTCCTTATTAGCTTCTGTCACCACCTCTCCTCTTCTTATTAGCTTGTCACCACCCCCCTCCTCTCCCTATTAGCTTCTGTCACCACCCCTCTCCTCTCCTTATTAGCTTCTGTCACCACCCCTCTCCTCTCCTTATTAGCTTCTGTCACCACCCCTCTCCTCTCCTCTCCTTATTAGCTTCTGTCACCACCCCTCTCCTCTCCTTATTAGCTCCTGTCACCACCCCTCTCCTCTCCTTATTAGCTTCTGTCACCACCCCTCTCCTCTCCTGATTAGCTTCTGTCACCACCCCTCTCCTCTCCTTATTAGCTTCTGTCAACACCCCTCTCCTCTCCTCTCCTTATTAGCTTCTGTCACCACCCCTCTCCTTATTAGCTTCTGTCACCACCCCTCTCCTCTCCTTATTGGCTTCTGTCACCACCCCTCTCCTCCCCTTATTAGCTTCTGTCACCACCCCTCTCCTCTCCTTATTAGCTTCTGTCACCACCACTCCTCTCCTTATTAGCTTGTCCCCACACCTCTCCTCTCCCTATTAGCTTCTGTCACCACTCCTCTCCTCTCCTTATTAGCTTCTGTCACCACCCCTCTCCTCTCCTTGTTAGCTTCTGTCACCACACCTCTCCTCTCCTTATTAGCTTCTGTCACCACCCCTCTCCTCTCCTCTCCTTATTAGCTTCTGTCTCTACCCCTCTCCTCTCCTTATTAGCTTCTGTCACCACCCCTCTCCTCTCCTTATTAGCTTCTGTCACCACCCCTCTCCACTCCTTATTAGCTTCTGTCACCACCCCTCTACTCTTCTCTCCTTATTAGCTTCTGTCACCACCCCTCTCCTCTCCATATTAGCTTCTGTCACCACCCCTCTCCTCTCTTTATTAGCTTCTGTCACCACCCTCTCCTCTCCTTATTAGCTTCTGTCACCACCCCTCTCCTCTCCTTATTAGCTTCTGTCACCACCCCTCTCCTCTCCTTATTAGCTTCGGTCACCACCCCTCTCCTCTCCTGATTAGCTTCTGTCACCACCCCTCTCCTCTCCTTAATAGCTTCTGTCAGCACCCCTCTCCTCTCCTTATTAGCTTCTGTCACCACCCCTCTCCTCTCCTTATTAGCTTCTGTCACCACCCCTCTCCTCTCCTCTCCTTATTAGCTTCTGTCACCACCCCTCTCTTCTTCTCTCCTTATTAGCTTCTGTCACCACCCCTCTCCTCTCATCATTAGCTTCTGTCACCACCCCTCTCCTCTCCATATTAGCTTGTCACCACCCCTCTCCTTATTAGCTTCTGTCACCACCCCTCTCCTCTTCCCTGATTATTAGCTTCTGTCACCACCCCTCTCCTCTCCTTATTAGCTTCTGTCACCACCCCTCTCCTGATTAGCTTCTGTCATCACCCCTCTCCACTCCTTATTAGCTTCTGTCACCACCCCTCTCCTCTCCTTATTGGCTTCTGTCACCACCACTCTCCTCTTCACTCCTTATTAGCTTCTGTCACCACCCCTCTCCTCTTCTCTCCTTATTAGCTTCTGTCACCACCCCTCTCCTCTCCTTATTAGCTTCTGTCACCACCTCTCTCCTCTCCTTATTAGCTTCTGTCACCACCCCTCTCCTCTCCTGATTTTCTTCTGTCACCACCCCTCTCCTCTCCTTATTAGCTTCTGTCACCTCCCCTCTCCTCTCCTTATTAGCTTCTGTCACCATCCCTCTCCTCTCCTTATTAGCTTCTGTCACCACCCCTCTCCTCTCCTTATTAGCTTCTGTCACCACCCCTCTCCTCTCCTTATTAGCTTCTGTCACCACCCCTCTCCTCTCCTTATTAGCTTCTGTCACCACCCCTCTCCTCTCCTGATTAGCTTCTGTCACCACCCCTCTCCTCTCCTTATTAGCTTCTGTCACCACCCCTCTCCTCTACTCTCCTTATTAGCTTCTGTCACCACCCCTCTCCTTATTAGCTTCCGTCACCACCCCTCTCCTCTCCTTATTGGCTTCTGTCACCACCCCTCTCCTCCCCTTATTAGCTTCTGTCACCACCCCTCTCCTCTCCTTATTAGCTTCTGTCACCACCGCTCCTCTCCTTATTAGCTTGTCCCCACCCCTCTCCTATCCCTATTAGCTTCTGTCACCACTCCTCTCCTCTCCTTATTAGCTTCTGTCACCACCCCTCTCCTCTCCTTGTTAGCTTCTGTCACCACACCTCTCCTCTCCTTATTAGCTTCTGTCACCACCCCTCTCCTCTCCTTATTAGCTTCTGTCTCCACCCCTCTCCTCTCCTTATTAGCTTCTGTCACCACCCCTCTCCTCTCCTTATTAGCTTCTGTCACCACCCCTCTCCTCTCCTTATTAGCTTCTGTCACCACCCCTCTCCTATTCTCTCCTTATTAGCTTCTGTCACCACCCCTCTCCTCTCCATATTAGCTTCTGTCACCACCCCTCTCCTCTCCTTATTAGCTTCTGTCACCACCCTCTCCTCTCCTTATTAGCTTCTGTCACCACCCCTCTCCTCTCCTTATTAGCTTCTGTCACCACCCCTCTCCTCTCCTTATTAGCTTCTGTCACCACCCCTCTCCTCTCCTGATTAGCTTCTGTCACCACCCCTCTCCTCTCCTTAATAGCTTCTGTCACCACCCCTCTCCTCTCCTTATTAGCTTCTGTCACCACCCCTCTCCTCTCCTTATTAGCTTCTGTCACCACCCCTCTCCTCTCCTTATTAGCTTCTGTCACCACCCCTCTCTTCTTCTCTCCTTATTAGCTTCTGTCACCACCCCTCTCCTCTCATCATTAGCTTCTGTCACCACCCCTCTCCTCTCCATATTAGCTTGTCACCACCCCTCTCCTTATTAGCTACTGTCACCACCCCTCTCCTCTTCCCTGATTATTAGCTTCTGTCACCACCCCTCTCCTCTCCTTATTAGCTTCTGTCACCACCCCTCTCCTCTCCTTATTGGCTTCTGTCACCACCACTCTCCTCTTCACTCCTTATTAGCTTCTGTCACCACCCCTCTCCTCTTCTCTCCTTATTAGCTTCTGTCACCACCCCTCTCCTCTCCTTATTAGCTTCTGTCACCACCCCTCTCCTCTCCTTATTAGCTTCTGTCACCACCCCTCTCCTCTCCTGATTTTCTTCTGTCACCACCCCTCTCCTCTCCTTATTAGCTTCTGTCACCTCCCCTCTCCTCTCCTTATTAGCTTCTGTCACCATCCCTCTCCTCTCCTTATTAGCTTCTGTCACTTCCCCTCTCCTCTCCTCTCCTTATTAGTTTCTGTCACCACCCCTCTCCTCTTCTCTCCTTATTAGCTTCTGTCAACACCCCTCTCCTATTCTCTCCTTATTAGCTTCTGTCACCACCCATCTCCTCTCCTTATTAGCTTCTGTCACCACCCCTCTCCTCTCCTTATTAGCTTCTGTCAACACCCCTCTCCTCTCCTCTCCTTATTAGCTTCTGTCACCACCCCTCTCCTCTCCTGATTATCTTCTGTCACCACCCCTCTAATCTCCTCATTAGCTTTTGTCACCACCCCTCTCCTCTCCTTATTAGCTTCTGTCACCACCCCTCTCCTCTCCTTATTAGCTTCTGTCACCACCCCTCTCTTCTCCTTATTGGTTACTGTCCCCACCCCTCTCCTCTCCTCTCCTTATTGGCTTCTGTCACCACCCCTCTCTTCTCCTTATTAGCTTTTGTCACCACCCCTCTCTTCTCTCCTTATTGGCTTCTGTCACCACCACTCTCCTCTCCTTATTAGCTTCTGTCACCACCCCTCTCCTCTCCTTATTAGCTTGTCACCACCCCTCTCCTCTCCTTATTAGCTTCTGTCACCACCCCTCTCCTCTCCTTATTAGCTTCTGTCACCACCCCTCTCCTCTCCTTATTAGCTTCTGTCACCACCCCTCTCCTCTCCTGATTAGCTTCTGTCACCACCCCTCTCCTCTCCTTAATAGCTTCTGTCACCACCCCTCTCCTCTCATTATTAGCTTCTGTCACCACCCCTCTCCTCTCCTTATTAGCTTCTGTCACCACCCCTCTCCTCTCCTTATTAGCTTCTGTCACCACCCCTCTCCTCTCCTTATTAGCTTCTGTCACCACCCCTCTCCTCTCCTGATTTTCTTCTGTGACCACCCCTCTCCTCTCCTTATTAGCTTCTGTCACCACCCCTCTCCTTTCCTTATTAGCTTCTGTCACCATCCCTCTCCACTCCTTATTAGCTTCTGTCACCACCCCTCTCCTCTCCTCTCCTTATTAGCTTCTGTCACCACCCCTCTCCTCTTCTCTCCTTATTAGCTTCTGTCACCACCCCTCTCCTCTTCTCTCCATATTATCTTCTGTCACCACCCCTCTCCTCTCCATATTAGCTTCTGTCACCACCCCTCTCCTCTCCTTATTAGCTTCTGTCAACACCCCTCTCCTCTCCTCTCCTAATTAGCTTCTGTCACCACCCCTCTCCTCTCCTGATTATCTTCTGTCACCACCCCTCTAATCTCCTCATTAGCTTTTGTCACCACCCCTCTCCTCTCCTTATTGGCTTCTGTCACCACCCCTCTATTCTCCTTATTAGCTTTTGTCACCACCCCTCTCTTCTCCTCTCCTTATTGGCTTCTGTCACCACTCCTCTCCTCTCCTTATTAGCTTCTGTCACCACCCCTCTCCTCTCCTTATTAGCTTGTCACCACCCCTCTCCACTCCTTATTAGCTTCTGTCACCACCCCTCTCCTCTCCTTATTAGCTTCAGTCACCACCCCTCTCCTCTCCTTATTAGCTTCTGTCACCACCCCTCTCCTCTTCTTATTAGTTTCTGTCACCACCCCTCTCCTCTCCTTATTAGCTTCTGTCACCACCCCTCTCCTCTCCTGATTAGCTTCTGTCACCACCCCTCTCCTCTCCTTAATAGCTTCTGTCACCACCCCTCTCCTCTCCTCTCCTTATTAGCTTCTGTCACCACCCCTCTCTTCTTCTCTCCTTATTAGCTTCTGACACCACCCCTCTCCTCTCCACATTAGCTTCTGTCACCACCCCTCTCCTCTCCATATTAGCTTGTCACCACCCCTCTCCTTATGAGCTCCTGTCACCACCCCTCTCCTCTTCTCTCCTTATTAGCTTCTGTCACCACCCCTCTCTTCTCCTCTCCTTATTGGCTTCTGTCACCACCCCTCTCCTCTCCTTATTAGCTTCTGTCACCACCCCTCTCCTGATTAGCTTCTGTCATCACCCCTCTCCTCTCCTTATTAGCTTCTGTCACCACCCCTCTCTTCTTCTCTCCTTATTAGCTTCTGTCACCACCCCTCTCTTCTCCTCATTAGCTTCTGTCACCACCCCTCTCCTCTCCATATTAGCTTGTCACCACCCCTCTCCTTATTAGCTTCTGTCATCACCCCTCTCCTCTTCCCTGATTATTAGCTTCTGTCACCACCCCTCTCCTCTCCTTATTAGCTTCTGTCACCACCCCTCTCCTGATTAGCTTCTGTCATCACCCCTCTCCTCTCCTTATTAGGTTCTGTCACCACCCCTCTCCTCTCCTTATTGGCTTCTGTCACCACCACTCTCCTCTTCACTCCTTATTAGCTTCTGTCACCACCCCTCTCCTCTTCTCTCCTTATTAGCTTCTGTAACCACCCCTCTCCTCTCCTTATTAGCTTCTGTCACCACCCCTCTCCTCTCCTTATTAGCTTCTGTCACCACCCCTCTCCTCTACTGATTTTCTTCTGTCACCACCCCTCTCCTCTCCTTATTAGCTTCTGTCACCTCCCCTTTCCTCTCCTTATTAGCTTCTGTCACCATCCCTCTCCTCTCCTTATTAGCTTCTGTCAACACCCCTCTCCTCTCCTCTCCTTATTAGTTTCTGTCACCACCCCTCTCCTCTTCTCTCCTTATTAGCTTCTGTCACCACCCCTCTCCTATTCTCTCCTTATTAGCTTCTGGCACCACCCCTCTCCTCTCCTTATTAGCTTCTGTCACCACCCCTCTCCTCTCCTTATTAGCTTCTGTCAACACCCCTCTCCTCTCCTCTCCTTATTAGCTTCTGTCACCACCCCTCTCCTCTCCTGATTATCTTCTGTCACCACCCCTCTAATCTCCCCATTAGCTTTTGTCACCACCCCTCTCCTCTCCTTATTAGCTTCTGTCACCACCCCTCTCCTCTCCTTATTAGCTTCTGTCACCACCCCTCTC
The DNA here is from genome assembly GCA_031769625.1 of Taudactylus pleione. Lineage (NCBI taxonomy): Eukaryota > Metazoa > Chordata > Amphibia > Anura > Myobatrachidae > Taudactylus > Taudactylus pleione. The sequence goes on along the minus strand of JAUIMM010003287.1, from coordinate 19,772 downwards.
TTCTCCTTATTGGTTACTGTCCCCACCCCTCTCCTCTCCTCTCCTTATTGGCTTCTGTCACCACCCCTCTCTTCTCCTTATTAGCTTTTGTCCCCACCCCTCTCTTCTCTCCTTATTGGCTTCTGTCACCACCCCTCTCCTCTCCTTATTAGCTTCTGTCACCACCCCTCTCCTCTCCTTATTAGCTTGTCACCACCCCTCTCCACTCCTTATTAGCTTCTGTCACCACCCCTCTCCTCTCCTTATTAGCTTCTGTCACCACCCCTCTCTTCTCCATATTGGTTACTGTCCCCACCCCTCTCCTCTCCTCTCCTTGTTGGCTTCTGTCACCACCCCTCTCTTCTCCTTATTAGCTTTTGTCCCCACCCCTCTCTTCTCTCCTTATTGGCTTCTGTCACCACCCCTCTCCTCTCCTTATTAGCTTCTGTCACCACCCCTCTCCTCTCCTTATTAGCTTCTGTCACCGCCCCTCTCCTCTCCTTATTGGCTTCTGTCACCACCACTCTCCTCTTCACTCCTTATTAGCTTCTGTCACCACCCCTCTACTCTTCTCTCCTTATTATCTTCTGTCACCACCCCTCTCCTCTCCATATTAGCTTCTGTCACCACCCCTCTCCTCTCCTTATTAGCTTCAGTCAACACCCCTCTCCTCTCCTCTCCTAATTAGCTTCTGTCACCACCCCTCTCCTCTCCTGATTATCTTCTGTCACCACCCCTCTAATCTCCTCATTAGCTTTTGTCACCACCCCTCTCCTCTCCTTATTGGCTTCTGTCACCACCCCTCTCTTCTCCTTATTAGCTTTTGTCACCACCCCTCTCTTCTCCTCTCCTTATTGGCTTCTATCACCACTCCTCTCCTCTCCTTATTAGCTTCTGTCACCACCCCTCTCCTCTCCTTATTAGCTTGTCACCACCCCTCTCCACTCCTTATTAGCTTCTGTCACCATCCCTCTCCTCTCCTTATTAGCTTCAGTCACCACCCCTCTCCTCTCCTTATTAGCTTCTGTCACCACCCCTCTCCTCTTCTTATTAGTTTCTGTCACCACCCCTCTCCTCTCCTTATTAGCTTCTGTCACCACCCCTCTCCTCTCCTGATTAGCTTCTGTCACCACCCCTCTCCTCTCCTTAATAGCTTCTGTCACCACCCCTCTCCTCTCCTCTCCATTATTAGCTTCTGTCACCACCCCTCTCTTCTTCTCTCCTTATTAGCTTCTGACACCACCCCTCTCCTCTCCACATTAGCTTCTGTCACCACCCCTCTCCTCTCCATATTAGCTTGTCACCACCCCTCTCCTTATGAGCTCCTGTCACCACCCCTCTCCTCTTCTCTCCTTATTAGCTTCTGTCACCACCCCTCTCTTCTCCTCTCCTTATTGGCTTCTGTCACCACCCCTCTCCTCTCCTTATTAGCTTCTGTCACCACCCCTCTCCTGATTAGCTTCTGTCATCACCCCTCTCCTCTCCTTATTAGCTTCTGTCACCACCCCTCTCTTCTTCTCTCCTTATTAGCTTCTGTCACCACCCCTCTCTTCTCCTCATTAGCTTCTGTCACCACCCCTCTCCTCTCCATATTAGCTTGTCACCACCCCTCTCCTTATTAGCTTCTGTCATCACCCCTCTCCTCTTCCCTGATTATTAGCTTCTGTCACCACCCCTCTCCTCTCCTTATTAGCTTCTGTCACCACCCCTCTCCTGATTAGCTTCTGTCATCACCCCTCTCCTCTCCTTATTAGCTTCTGTCACCACCCCTCTCCTCTCCTTATTGGCTTCTTTCACCACCACTCTCCTCTTCACTCCTTATTAGCTTCTGTCACCACCCCTCTCCTCTTCTCTCCTTATTAGCTTCTGTAACCACCCCTCTCCTCTCCTTATTAGCTTCTGTCACCACCCCTCTCCTCTCCTTATTAGCTTCTGTCACCACCCCTCTCCTCTCCTGATTTTCTTCTGTCACCACCCCTCTCCTCTCCTTATTAGCTTCTGTCACCTCCCCTCTCCTCTCCTTATTAGCTTCTGTCACCATCCCTCTCCTCTCCTTATTAGCTTCTGTCACCACCCCTCTCCTCTCCTCTCCTTATTAGTTTCTGTCACCACCCCTCTCCTCTTCTCTCCTTATTAGCTTCTGTCACCACCCCTCTCCTATTCTCTCCTTATTAGCTTCTGGCACCACCCCTCTCCTCTCCTTATTAGCTTCTGTCACCACCCCTCTCCTCTCCTTATTAGCTTCTGTCAACACCCCTCTCCTCTCCTCTCCTTATTAGCTTCTGTCACCACCCCTCTCCTCTCCTGATTATCTTCTGTCACCACCCCTCTAATCTCCCCATTAGCTTTTGTCACCACCCCTCTCCTCTCCTTATTAGCTTCTGTCACCACCCCTCTCCTCTCAGCTTCTGTCACCACCCCTCTCTTCTCCTTATTGGTTACTGTCCCCACCCCTCTCCTCTCCTCTCCTTATTGGCTTCTGTCACCACCCCTCTCTTCTCCTTATTAGCTTTTGTCCCCACCCCTCTCTTCTCTCCTTATTGGCTTCTGTCACCACCCCTCTCCTCTCCTTATTAGCTTCTGTCACCACCCCTCTCCTCTCCTTATTAGCTTGTCACCACCCCTCTCCACTCCTTATTAGCTTCTGTCACCACCCCTCTCCTGTCCTTATTAGCTTCTGTCACCACCCCTCTCTTCTCCTTATTGGTTACTGTCCCCACCCCTCTCCTCTCCTCTCCTTATTGGCTTCTGTCACCACCCCTCTCTTCTCCTTATTAGCTTTTGTCCCCACCCCTCTCTTCTCTCCTTATTGGCTTCTGTCACCACCCCTCTCCTCTCCTTATTAGCTTCTGTCACCACCCCTCTCCTCTCCTTATTAGCTTCTGTCACCACCCCTCTCCTCTCCTTATTGGCTTCTGTCACCACCACTCTCCTCTTCACTCCTTATTAGCTTCTGTCACCACCCCTCTCCTCTTCTCTCCTTATTAGCTTCTGTCACCACCCCTCTCCTCTCCTTATTAGCTTCTGTCACCACCCCTCTCCTCTCCTTATTAGCTTCTGTCACCACCCCTCTCCTCTCCTGATTTTCTTCTGTCACCACCCCTCTCCTCTCCTTATTAGCTTCTGTCACCTCCCCTCTCCTCTCCTTATTAGCTTCTGTCACCATCCCTCTCCTCTCCTTATTAGCTTCTGTCACCACCCCTCTCCTCTCCTCTCCTTATTAGTTTCTGTCACCACCCCTCTCCTCTTCTCTCCTTATTAGCTTCTGTCACCACCCCTCTCCTATTCTCTCCTTATTAGCTTCTGTCACCACCCCTCTCCTCTCCTTATTAGCTTCTGTCACCACCCCTCTCCTCTCCTTATTAGCTTCTGTCAACACCCCTCTCCTCTCCTCTCCTTATTAGCTTCTGTCACCACCCCTCTCCTCTCCTGATTATCTTCTGTCACCACCCCTCTAATCTCCTCATTAGCTTTTGTCACCACCCCTCTCCTCTCCTTATTAGCTTCTGTCACCACCCCTCTCCTCTCCTTATTAGCTTCTGTCACCACCCCTCTCTTCTCCTTATTGGTTACTGTCCCCACCCCTCTCCTCTCCTCTCCTTATTGGCTTCTGTCACCACCCCTCTCTTCTCCTTATTAGCTTTTGTCCCCACCCCTCTCTTCTCTCCTTATTGGCTTCTGTCACCACCCCTCTCCTCTCCTTATTAGCTTCTGTCACCACCCCTCTCCTCTCCTTATTAGCTTGTCACCACCCCTCTCCACTCCTTATTAGCTTCTGTCACCACCCCTCTCCTCTCATTAGCTTCAGTCACCACCCCTCTCCTCTCCTTATTAGCTTCTGTCACCACCCCTCTCCTCTCCTTATTAGCTTCTGTCACCACCCCTCTACTCTCCTTATTAGCTTCTGTCACCACCCCTCTCCTCTCCTTATTAGCTTCTGTCACCACCCCTCTCCTCTCCTTATTAGCTTCTGTCACCACCCCTCTCCTCTCCTGATTAGCTTCTGTCACCACCCCTCTCCTCTCCTTAATAGCTTCTGTCACCACCCCTCTCCTCTCAATATTAGCTTCTGTCACCACCCCTCTCCTCTCCTTATTAGCTTCTGTCACCACCCCTCTCCTCTCCTTATTAGCTTCTGTCACCACCCCTCTCCTCTCCTTATTAGCATCTGTCACCACCCCTCTCCTCTCCTGATTTTCTTCTGTCACCACCCCTCTCCTCTCCTTATTAGCTTCTGTCACCACCCCTCTCCTCTCCTTATTAGCTTCTGTCACCATCCCTCTCCACTCCTTATTAGCTTCTGTCACCACCCCTCTCCTCTCCTCTCCTTATTAGCTTCTGTCACCACCCCTCTCCTCTTCTCTCCTTATTAGCTTCTGTCACCACCCCTCTCCTCTTCTCTCCTTATTAGCTTCTGTCACCACCCCTCTCCTCTCCATATTAGCTTCTGTCACCACCCCTCTCCTCTCCTTATTAGCTTCTGTCAACACACCTCTCCTCTCCTCTCCTTATTAGCTTCTGTCACCACCCCTCTCCTCTCCTGATTATCTTCTGTCACCACCCCTCTAATCTCCTCATTAGCTTTTGTCACCACCCCTCTCCTCTCCTTATTAGCTTCTGTCACCACCCCTCTCCTCTCCTTATTAGCTTCTGTCACCACCCCTCTCTTCTCCTTATTGGTTACTGTCCCCACCCCTCTCCTCTCCTCTCCTTATTGGCTTCTGTCACCACCCCTCTCTTCTCCTTATTAGCTTTTGTCACCACCCCTCTCTTCTCCTCTCCTTATTGGCTTCTGTCACCACCCCTCTCCTCTCCTTATTAGCTTCTGTCACCACCCCTCTCCTCTCCTTATTAGCTTGTCACCACCCCTCTCCACTCATTATTAGCTTCTGTCACCACCCCTCTCCTCTCCTTATTAGCTTCAGTCACCACCCCTCTCCTCTCCTTATTAGCTTCTGTCACCACCCCTCTCCTCTCCTTATTAGCTTCTGTCACCACCCCTCTCCTCTCCTTATTAGCTTCTGTCACCACCCCTCTCTTCTCCTTATTGGGTACTGTCCCCACCCCTCTCCTCTCCTCTCCTTATTGGCTTCTGTCACCACCCCTCTCTTCTCCTTATTAGCTTTTGTCACCACCCCTCTCTTCTCCTCTCCTTATTGGCTTCTGTCACCACCCCTCTCCTCTCCTTATTAGCTTCTGTAACCACCCCTCTCCTCTCCTTATTAGCTTGTCACCACCCCTCTCCACTCCTTATTAGCTTCTGTCACCACCCCTCTCCTCTTCTCTCCTTATTAGCTTCTGTCACCACCCCTCTCCTCTCCTTATTAGCTTCTGTCACCACCCCTCTCCTCTCCTTATTAGCTTCTGTCACCACCCCTCTCCTCTCCTGATTTTCTTCTGTCACCACCCCTCTCCTCTCCTTATTAGCTTCTGTCACCTCCCCTCTCCTCTCCTTATTAGCTTCTGTCACCATCCCTCTCCTCTCCTTATTAGCTTCTGTCACCACCCCTCTCCTCTCCTCTCCTTATTAGTTTCTGTCACCACCCCTCTCCTCTTCTCTCCTTATTAGCTTCTGTCACCACCCCTCTCCTATTCTCTCCTTATTAGCTTCTGTCACCACCCCTCTCCTCTCCTTATTAGCTTCTGTCACCACCCCTCTCCTCTCCTTATTAGCTTCTGTCAACACCCCTCTCCTCTCCTCTCCTTATTAGCTTCTGTCACCACCCCTCTCCTCTCCTGATTATCTTCTGTCACCACCCCTCTAATCTCCTCATTATCTTTTGTCACCACCCCTCTCCTCTCCTTATTAGCTTCTGTCACCACCCCTCTCCTCTCCTTATTAGCTTCTGTCACCACCCCTCTCTTCTCCTTATTGGTTACTGTCCCCACCCCTCTCCTCTCCTCTCCTTATTGGCTTCTGTCACCACCCCTCTCTTCTCCTTATTAGCTTTTGTCCCCACCCCTCTCTTCTCTCCTTATTGGCTTCTGTCACCACCCCTCTCCTCTCCTTATTAGCTTCTGTCACCACCCCTCTCCTCTCCTTATTAGCTTGTCACCACCCCTCTCCACTCCTTATTAGCTTCTGTCACCACCCCTCTCCACTCATTAGCTTCAGTCACCACCCCTCTCCTCTCCTTATTAGCTTCTGTCACCACCCCTCTCCTCTCCTTATTAGCTTCTGTCACCACCCCTCTACTCTCCTTATTAGCTTCTGTCACCACCCCTCTCCTCTCCTTATTAGCTTCTGTCACCACCCCTCTCCTCTCCTTATTAGCTTCTGTCACCACCCCTCTCCTCTCCTGATTAGCTTCTGTCACCACCCCTCTCCTCTCCTTAATAGCTTCTGTCACCACCCCTCTCCTCTCAATATTAGCTTCTGTCACCACCCCTCTCCTCTCCTTATTAGCTTCTGTCACCACCCCTCTCCTCTCCTTATTAGCTTCTGTCACCACCCCTCTCCTCTCCTTATTAGCTTCTGTCACCACCCCTCTCCTCTCCTGATTTTCTTCTGTCACCACCCCTCTCCTCTCCTTATTAGCTTCTGTCACCACCCCTCTCCTCTCCTTATTAGCTTCTGTCACCATTACTCTCCACTCCTTATTAGCTTCTGTCACCACCCCTCTCCTCTCCTCTCCTTATTAGCTTCTGTCACCACCCCTCTCCTCTTCTCTCCTTATTAGCTTCTGTCACCACCCCTCTCCTCTTCTCTCCTTATTAGCTTCTGTCACCACCCCTCTCCTCTCCATATTAGCTTCTGTCACCACCCCTCTCCTCTCCTTATTAGCTTCTGTCAACACACCTCTCCTCTCCTCTCCTTATTAGCTTCTGTCACTACCCCTCTCCTCTCCTGATTATCTTCTGTCACCACCCCTCTAATCTCCTCATTAGCTTTTGTCACCACCCCTCTCCTCTCCTTATTAGCTTCTGTCACCACCCCTCTCCTCTCCTTATTAGCTTCTGTCACCACCCCTCTCTTCTCCTTATTGGTTACTGTCCCCACCCCTCTCCTCTCCTCTCCTTATTGGCTTCTGTCACCACCCCTCTCTTCTCCTTATTAGCTTTTGTCACCACCCCTCTCTTCTCCTCTCCTTATTGGCTTCTGTCACCACCCCTCTCCTCTCCTTATTAGCTTCTGTCACCACCCCTCTCCTCTCCTTATTAGCTTGTCACCACCCCTCTCCACTCCTTATTAGCTTCTGTCACCACCCCTCTCCTCTCCTTATTAGCTTCAGTCACCACCCCTCTCCTCTCCTTATTAGCTTCTGTCACCACCCCTCTCCTCTCCTTATTAGCTTCTGTCACCACCCCTCTCCTCTCCTTATTAGCTTCTGTCACCACCCCTCTCTTCTCCTTATTGGTTACTGTCCCCACCCCTCTCCTCTCCTCTCCTTATTGGCTTCTGTCACCACCCCTCTCTTCTCCTTATTAGCTTTTGTCACCACCCCTCTCTTCTCCTCTCCTTATTGGCTTCTGTCACCACCCCTCTCCTCTCCTTATTAGCTTCTGTCACCACCCCTCTCCTCTCCTTATTAGCTTGTCACCACCCCTCTCCACTCCTTATTAGCTTCTGTCACCACCCCTCTCCTCTTCTCTCCTTATTAGCTTCTGTCACCACCCCTCTCCTCTCCTTATTAGCTTCTGTCACCACCCCTCTCCTCTCCTTATTAGCTTCTGTCACCACCCCTCTCCTCTCCTGATTTTCTTCTGTCACCACCCCTCTCCTCTCCTTATTAGCTTCTGTCACCTCCCCTCTCCTCTCCTTATTAGCTTCTGTCACCATCCCTCTCCTCTCCTTATTAGCTTCTGTCACCACCCCTCTCCTCTCCTCTCCTTATTAGTTTCTGTCACCACCCCTCTCCTCTTCTCTCCTTATTAGCTTCTGTCACCACCCCTCTCCTATTCTCTCCTTATTAGCTTCTGTCACCACCCCTCTCCTCTCCTTATTAGCTTCTGTCACCACCCGTCTCCTCTCCTTATTAGCTTCTGTCAACACCCCTCTCCTCTCCTCTCCTTATTAGCTTCTGTCACCACCCCTCTCCTCTCCTGATTATCTTCTGTCACCACCCCTCTAATCTCCTCATTAGCTTTTGTCACCACCCCTCTCCTCTCCTTATTAGCTTCTGTCACCACCCCTCTCCTCTCCTTATTAGCTTCTGTCACCACCCCTCTCCTCTCCTTATTAGCTTCTGTCAACACCCCTCTCCTCTCCTTATTAGCTTCTGTCACCACCCCTCTCCTCTCCTTATTAGCTTCTGTCACCACCCCTCTCCTCTCCTTATTAGCTTGTCACCACCCCTCTCCACTCCTTATTAGCTTCTGTCACCACCCCTCTCCTCTCCTTATTAGCTTCTGTCACCACCCCTCTCCTCTCCTTATTAGCTTCTGTCACCACCCCTCTCCTCTCCTTATTAGCTTCTGTCACCACCCCTCTCTTCTCCTTATTGGTTACTGTCCCCACCCCTCTCCTCTCCTCTCCTTATTGGCTTCTGTCACCACCCCTCTCTTCTCCTTATTAGCTTTTGTCACCACCCCCTCTCTTCTCCTCTCCTTATTGGCTTCTGTCACCACCCCTCTCCTCTCCTTATTAGCTTCTGTAACCACCCCTCTCCTCTCCTTATTAGCTTGTCACCACCCCTCTCCACTCCTTATTAGCTTCTGTCACCACCCCTCTCCTCTTCTCTCCTTATTAGCTTCTGTCACCACCCCTCTCCTCTCCTTATTAGCTTCTGTCACCACCCCTCTCCTCTCCTTATTAGCTTCTGTCACCACCCCTCTCCTCTCCTGATTTTCTTCTGTCACCACCCCTCTCCTCTCCTTATTAGCTTCTGTCACCTCCCCTCTCCTCTCCTTATTAGCTTCTGTCACCATCCCTCTCCTCTCCTTATTAGCTTCTGTCACCACCCCTCTCCTCTCCTCTCCTTATTAGTTTCTGTCACCACCCCTCTCCTCTTCTCTCCTTATTAGCTTCTGTCACCACCCCTCTCCTATTCTCTCCTTATTAGCTTCTGTCACCACCCCTCTCCTCTCCTTATTAGCTTCTGTCACCACCCCTCTCCTCTCCTTATTAGCTTCTGTCAACACCCCTCTCCTCTCCTCTCCTTATTAGCTTCTGTCACCACCCCTCTCCTCTCCTGATTATCTTCTGTCACCACCCCTCTAATCTCCTCATTATCTTTTGTCACCACCCCTCTCCTCTCCTTATTAGCTTCTGTCACCACCCCTCTCCTCTCCTTATTAGCTTCTGTCACCACCCCTCTCTTCTCCTTATTGGTTACTGTCCCCACCCCTCTCCTCTCCTCTCCTTATTGGCTTCTGTCACCACCCCTCTCTTCTCCTTATTAGCTTTTGTCCCCACCCCTCTCTTCTCTCCTTATTGGCTTCTGTCACCACCCCTCTCCTCTCCTTATTAGCTTCTGTCACCACCCCTCTCCTCTCCTTATTAGCTTGTCACCACCCCTCTCCACTCCTTATTAGCTTCTGTCACCACCCCTCTCCACTCATTAGCTTCAGTCACCACCCCTCTCCTCTCCTTATTAGCTTCTGTCACCACCCCTCTCCTCTCCTTATTAGCTTCTGTCACCACCCCTCTACTCTCCTTATTAGCTTCTGTCACCACCCCTCTCCTCTCCTTATTAGCATCTGTCACCACCCCTCTCCTCTCCTTATTAGCTTCTGTCACCACCCCTCTCCTCTCCTGATTAGCTTCTGTCACCACCCCTCTCCTCTCCTTAATAGCTTCTGTCACCACCCCTCTCCTCTCAATATTAGCTTCTGTCACCACCCCTCTCCTCTCCTTATTAGCTTCTGTCACCACCCCTCTCCTCTCCTTATTAGCTTCTGTCACCACCCCTCTCCTCTCCTGATTTTCTTCTGTCACCACCCCTCTCCTCTCCTTATTAGCTTCTGTCACCACCCCTCTCCTCTCCTTATTAGCTTCTGTCACCATCCCTCTCCACTCCTTATTAGCTTCTGTCACCACCCCTCTCCTCTCCTCTCCTTATTAGCTTCTGTCACCACCCCTCTCCTCTTCTCTCCTTATTAGCTTCTGTCACCACCCCTCTCCTCTTCTCTCCTTATTAGCTTCTGTCACCACCCCTCTCCTCTCCATATTAGCTTCTGTCACCACCCCTCTCCTCTCCTTATTAGCTTCTGTCAACACACCTCTCCTCTCCTCTCCTTATAAGCTTCTGTCACTACCCCTCTCCTCTCCTGATTATCTTCTGTCACCACCCCTCTAATCTCCTCATTAGCTTTTGTCACCACCCCTCTCCTCTCCTTATTAGCTTCTGTCACCACCCCTCTCCTCTCCTTATTAGCTTCTGTCACCACCCCCTCTCTTCTCCTTATTGGTTACTGTCCCCACCCCTCTCCTCTCCTCTCCTTATTGGCTTCTGTCACCACCCCTCTCTTCTCCTTATTAGCTTTTGTCACCACCCCTCTCTTCTCCTCTCCTTATTGGCTTCTGTCACCACCCCTCTCCTCTCCTTATTAGCTTCTGTCACCACCCCTCTCCTCTCCTTATTAGCTTGTCACCACCCCTCTCCACTCCTTATTAGCTTCTGTCACCACCCCTCTCCTCTCCTTATTAGCTTCAGTCACCACCCCTCTCCTCTCCTTATTAGCTTCTGTCACCACCCCTCTCCTCTCCTTATTAGCTTCTGTCACCACCCCTCTCCTCTCCTTATTAGCTTCTGTCACCACCCCTCTCTTCTCCTTATTGGTTACTGTCCCCACCCCTCTCCTCTCCTCTCCTTATTGGCTTCTGTCACCACCCCTCTCTTCTCCTTATTAGCTTTTGTCACCACCCCTCTCTTCTCCTCTCCTTATTGGCTTCTGTCACCACCCCTCTCCTCTCCTTATTAGCTTCTGTCACCACCCCTCTCCTCTCCTTATTAGCTTGTCACCACCCCTCTCCACTCCTTATTAGCTTCTGTCACCACCCCTCTCCTCTTCTCTCCTTATTAGCTTCTGTCACCACCCCTCTCCTCTCCTTATTAGCTTCTGTCACCACCCCTCTCCTCTCCTTATTAGCTTCTGTCACCACCCCTCTCCTCTCCTGATTTTCTTCTGTCACCACCCCTCTCCTCTCCTTATTAGCTTCTGTCACCTCCCCTCTCCTCTCCTTATTAGCTTCTGTCACCATCCCTCTCCTCTCCTTATTAGCTTCTGTCACCACCCCTCTCCTCTCCTCTCCTTATTAGTTTCTGTCACCACCCCTCTCCTCTTCTCTCCTTATTAGCTTCTGTCACCACCCCTCTCCTATTCTCTCCTTATTAGCTTCTGTCACCACCCCTCTCCTCTCCTTATTAGCTTCTGTCACCACCCCTCTCCTCTCCTTATTAGCTTCTGTCAACACCCCTCTCCTCTCCTCTCCTTATTAGCTTCTGTCACCACCCCTCTCCTCTCCTGATTATCTTCTGTCACCACCCCTCTAATCTCCTCATTAGCTTTTGTCACCACCCCTCTCCTCTCCTTATTAGCTTCTGTCACCACCCCCTCTCCTCTCCTTATTAGCTTCTGTCACCACCCCTCTCCTCTCCTTATTAGCTTCTGTCAACACCCCTCTCCTCTCCTCTCCTTATTAGCTTCTGTCACCACCCCTCTCCTCTCCTTATTAGCTTCTGTCACCACCCCTCTCCTCTCCTTATTAGCTTGTCACCACCCCTCTCCACTCCTTATTAGCTTCTGTCACCACCCCTCTCCTCTCCTTATTAGCTTCTGTCACCACCCCTCTCCTCTCCTTATTAGCTTCTGTCACCACCCCTCTCCTCTCCTTATTAGCTTCTGTCACCACCCCTCTCTTCTCCTTATTGGTTACTGTCCCCACCCCTCTCCTCTCCTCTCCTTATTGGCTTCTGTCACCACCCCTCTCTTCTCCTTATTAGCTTTTGTCACCACCCCTCTCTTCTCCTCTCCTTATTGGCTTCTGTCACCACCCCTCTCCTCTCCTTATTAGCTTCTGTCACCACCCCTCTCCTCTCCTTATTAGCTTGTCACCACCCCTCTCCACTCCTTATTAGCTTCTGTCACCACCCCTCTCCACTTCTCTCCTTATTAGCTTCTGTCACCACCCCTCTCCTCTCCTTATTAGCTTCTGTCACCACCCCTCTCCTCTCCTTATTAGCTTCTGTCACCACCCCTCTCCTCTCCTGATTTTATTCTGTCACCACCCCTCTCCTCTCCTTATTAGCTTCTGTCACCTCCCCTCTCCTCTCCTTATTAGCTTCTGTCACCATCCCTCTCCTCTCCTTATTAGCTTCTGTCACCACCCCTCTCCTCTCCTCTCCTTATTAGTTTCTGTCACCACCCCTCTCCTCTTCTCTCCTTATTAGCTTCTGTCACCACCCCTCTCCTATTCTCTCCTTATTAGCTTCTGTCACCACCCCTCTCCTCTCCTTATTAGCTTCTGTCACCACCCCTCTCCTCTCCTTATTAGCTTCTGTCAACACCCCTCTCCTCTCCTCTCCTTATTAGATTCTGTCACCACCCCTCTCCTCTCCTGATTATCTACTGTCACCACCCCTCTAATCTCCTCATTAGCTTTTGTCACCACCCCTCTCCTCTCCTTATTAGCTTCTGTCACCACCCCTCTCCTCTCCTTATTAGCTTCTGTCACCACCCCTCTCTTCTCCTTATTGGTTACTGTCCCCACCCCTCTCCTCTCCTCTCCTTATTGGCTTCTGTCACCACCCCTCTCTTCTCCTTATTAGCTTTTGTCCCCACCCCTCTCTTCTCTCCTTATTGGCTTCTGTCACCACCCCTCTCCTCTCCTTATTAGCTTCTGTCACCACCCCTCTCCTCTCCTTATTAGCTTGTCACCACCCCTCTCCACTCCTTATTAGCTTCTGTCACCACCCCTCTCCTCTCATTAGCTTCAGTCACCACCCCTCTCCTCTCCTTATTAGCTTCTGTCACCACCCCTCTCCTCTCCTTATTAGCTTCTGTCACCACCCCTCTACTCTCCTTATTAGCTTCTGTCACCACCCCTCTCCTCTCCTTATTAGCTTCTGTCACCACCCCTCTCCTCTCCTGAATAGCTTCTGTCACCACCCCTCTCCTCTCCTTATTAGCTTCTGTCACCACCCCTCTCCTCTCCTTATTAGCTTCTGTCACCACCCCTCTCCTCTCCTGATTTTCTTCTGTCACCACCCCTCTCCTCTCCTCTCCTTATTAGCTTCTGTCACCACCCCTCTCCTCTTCTCTCCTTATTGGCTTCTGTAACCACCCCTCTCCTTTCCTTATTAGCTGCTGTCACCACAACTCTCCTTATTAGCTTCTGTCATCACCCCTCTCCTCTCCTTATTAGCTTCTGTCACCACCCCTCTCCTCTTCTCTCCTTTTTAGCTTCTGTCACCACCCCTCTCCTCTCCATATTAGCTTCTGTCACCACCCCTCTCCTCTCCTTATTAGCTTCTGTCAACACACCTCTCTCCTCTCCTCTCCTTATTAGCTTCTGTCACCACCCTTCTCCTCTCCTGATTATCTTCTGTCACCACCCCTCTAATCTCCTCATTAGCTTTTGTCACCACCCCTCTCCTCTCCTTATTAGCTTCTGTCACCACCCCTCTCCTCTCCTTATTAGCTTCTGTCACCACCCCTCTCTTCTCCTTATTGGTTACTGTCCCCACCCCTCTCCTCTCCTCTCCTTATTGGCTTCTGTCACCACCCCTCTCTTCTCCTTATTAGCTTTTGTCACCACCCCTCTCTTCTCCTCTCCTTATTGGCTTCTGTCACCACCCCTCTCCTCTCCTTATTAGCTTCTGTCACCACCCCTCTCCTCTCCTTATTAGCTTGTCACCACCCCTCTCCACTCCTTATTAGCTTCTGTCACCACCCCTCTCCTCTCCTAATTAGCTTCAGTCACCACCCCTCTCCTCTCCTTATTAGCTTCTGTCACCACCCCTCTCCTCTCCTTATTAGCTTCTGTCACCACCCCTCTCCTCTCCTTATTAGCTTCTGTCACCACCCCTCTCTTCTCCTTATTGGTTACTGTCCCCACCCCTCTCCTCTCCTCTCCTTATTGGCTTCTGTCACCACCCCTCTCTTCTCCTTATTAGCTTTTGTCACCACCCCTCTCTTCTCCTCTCCTTATTGGCTTCTGTCACCACCCCTCTCCTCTCCTTATTAGCTTCTGTCACCACCCCTCTCCTCTCCTTATTAGCTTGTCACCACCCCTCTCCACTCCTTATTAGCTTCTGTCACCACCCCTCTCCTCTCCTTATTAGCTTCAGTCACCACCCCTCTCCTCTCCTTATTAGCTTCTGTCACCACCCCTCTCCTCTCCTTATTAGCTTCTGTCACCACCCCTCTCCTCTCCTTATTAGCTTCTGTCACCACCCCTCTCCTCTCCTTATTAGCTTCTGTCACCACCCCTCTCCTCTCCTTATTAGCTTCTGTCACCACCCCTCTCCTCTCCTTATTAGCTTCTGTCACCACCCCTCTCCTCTCCTGATTAGCTTCTGTCACCACCCCTCTCCTCTCCTTAATAGCTTTTGTCACCACCCCTCTCCTCTCCTCTCCTTATTAGCTTCTGTCACCACCCCTCTCTTCTTCTATCCTTATTAGCTTCTGTCACCACCACTCTCCTCTCCTCATTAGCTTCTGTCACCACCCCTCTCCTCTCCATATTAGCTTGTCACCACCCCTCTCCTTATTATCTTCTGTCACCACCCCTCTCCTCTTCTCTCCTTATTAGCTTCTGTCACCACCCCTCTCTTCTCCTCTCCTTATTGGCTTCTGTCACCACCCCTCTCCTCTCCTTATTAGCTTCTGTCACCACCCCTCTCCTGATTAGCTTCTGTCATCACCCCTCTCCTCTCCTTATTAGCTTCTGTCACAAACCCCTCTCCTCTCCTTATTGGCTTCTGTCACCACCCCTCTCCTCTTCTCTCCTTATTAGCTTCTGTCACCACCCCTCACCCCTTCTCTCCTTATTAGCTTCTGTCACCACCCCTCTGCTCTACTTATTAGCTTCTGTCACCACCCCTCTCCTCTCCTTATTAGCTTCTGTCACCACCCCTCTCCTCTCCTCTCCTTATTAGCTTCTGTCACTACCCCTCTCCTCTCCTGATTATCTTCTGTCACCACCCCTCTCCTCTCCTTATTAGCTTTTGTCACCACCCCTCTCCTCTCCTTATTAGCTTCTGTCACCACCCCTCTCATCTTCTCTCCTTATTAGTTTCTGTCACCACCCCTCTCCTCTCCTCATTAGCTTCTGTCACCACCCCTCTCCTCTCCTTATTAGCTTGTCACCACCCTTCTCCTTATTAGCTTCTGTCACCACCCCTCTCCTCTTCTCTCCTTATTAGCTTCTGTCACCACCCCTCTCTTCTCCTCTCCTTATTGGCTTCTGTAACCACCCCTCTCCTTTCCTTATTAGCTGCTGTCACCACAACTCTCCTTATTAGCTTCTGTCATCACCCCTCTCCTCTCCTTATTAGCTTCTGTCACGACCCCTCTCCTCTCCTTATTGGCTTCTGTCACCACCCCTCTCCTCTTCTCTCCTTATTAGCTTCTGTCACCACCCCTCTCCTCTCCTTATTAGCTTCTGTCACCACCCCTCTCCTCTCCTTATTAGCTTCTGTCCCCACCCATCTCCTCTCATTACTAACTTCTGTCACCACCGCTCTCCTCTCCTTATTAGCTTCTGACACAACCCCTCTCCTCTTCTCTCCTTATTAGCTTCTGTCACCACCCCTCTCCTCTCCTCATTAGCTTCTGTCACCACCACCCTCCTCTCCTTATTAGCTTCTGTCACCACCCCTCTCCTCTCCTTATTAGCTTCTGTCACCACCCCTCTCTTCTCCTTATTAGCTTCTGTCACCACTCCTCTCCTCTCCTATCCTTATTGGCTTCTGTCACCAACCCTCTCCTCTCCTTATTAGCTTCTGTCACCACCCCTCTCCTCTCCTTATTAGCTTCTGTCACCACCTCTTCCTCTTCCTTATTAGCTTGTCACCACCCCCCTCCTCTCCCTATTAGCTTCTGTCACCACCCCTCTCCTCTCCTTATTAGCTTCTGTCACCACCCCTCTCCTCTCCTTATTTGCTTCTGTCACCACCCCTCTCCTCTCTTCTCCTTATTAGCTTCTGTCACCACCCCTCTCCTCTCCTTATTAGCTTCTGTCACCACCCCTCTCCTCTCCTGATTATCTTCTGTCACCACCCCTCTAATCTCCTCATTAGCTTTTGTCACCACCCCTCTCCTCTCCTTATTAGCTTCTGTCACCACCCCTCTCCTCTCCTTATTAGCTTCTGTCACCACCCTCTCTTCTCCTTATTGGTTACTGTCCCCACCCTCTCCTCTCCTCTCCTTATTGGCTTCTGTCACCACCCCTCTCTTCTCCTTATTAGCTTTTGTCCCCCACCCCTCTCTTCTCTCCTTATTGGCTTCTGTCACCACCCCTCTCCTCTCCTTATTAGCTTCTGTCACCACCCCTCTCCTCTCCTTATTAGCTTGTCACCACCCCTCTCCACTCCTTATTAGCTTCTGTCACCACCCCTCTCCTCTCATTAGCTTCAGTCACCACCCCTCTCCTCTCCTATTAGCTTCTGTCACCACCCCTCTCCTCTCCTTATTAGCTTCTGTCACCACCCCTCTACTCTCCTTATTAGCTTCTGTCACCACCCCTCTCCTCTCCTTATTAGCTTCTGTCACCACCCCTCTCCTCTCCTTATTAGCTTCTGTCACCACCCCTCTCCTCTCCTGAATAGCTTCTGTCACCACCCCTCTCCTCTCCTTAATAGCTTCTGTCACCACCCCTCTCCTCTCAATATTAGCTTCTGTCACCACCCCTCTCCTCTCCTTATTAGCTTCTGTCACCACCCCTCTCCTCTCCTTATTAGCTTCTGTCACCATCCCTCTCCACTCCTTATTAGCTTCTGTCACCACCCCTCTCCTCTTCCTCTCCTTATTAGCTTCTGTCACCACCCCTCTCCTCTTCTCTCCTTATTAGCTTCTGTCACCACCCCTCTCCTCTTCTCTCCTTATTAGCTTCTGTCACCACCCCTCTCCTCTCCATATTAGCTTCTGTCACCACCCACTCTCCTCTCCTTATTAGCTTCTGTCAACACACCTCTCCTCTCCTCTCCTTATTAGCTTCTGTCACCACCCCTCACCTCTCCTGATTATCTTCTGTCACCACCCCTCTAATCTCCTCATTAGCTTTTGTCCCACCCCCTCTCCTCTCCTTATTAGCTTCTGTCACCACCCCTCTCCTCTCCTTATTAGCTTCTGTCACCAACCCTCTCTTCTCCTTATTGGTTACTGTCCCCACCCCTCTCCTCTCCTCTCCTTATTGGCTTCTGTCACCACCCCTCTCTTCTCCTTATTAGCTTTTGTCACCACCCCTCTCTTCTCCTCTCCTTATTGGCTTCTGTCACCACCCCTCTGCTCTCCTTATTAGCTTCTGTCACCACCCCTCTCCTCTCCTTATTAGCTTGTCACCACCCCTCTCCACTCCTTATTAGCTTCTGTCACCACCCCTCTCCTCTCCTTATTAGCTTCAGTCACCACCCCTCTCCTCTCCTTATTAGCTTCTGTCACCACCCCTCTCCTCTCCTTATTAGCTTCTGTCACCACCCCTCTCCTCTCCTTATTAGCTTCTGTCACCACCCCTCTCTTCTCCTTATTGTTACTGTCCCCACCCCCTCTCCTCTCCTCTCCTTATTGGCTTCTTTCACCACCCCTCTCTTCTCCTTATTAGCTTTTGTCACCACCCCTCTCTTCTCCTCTCCTTATTGGCTTCTGTCACCACCCCTCTCCTCTCCTTATTAGCTTCTGTCACCACCCCTCTCCTCTCCTTATTAGCTTGTCACCACCCCTCTCCACTCCTTATTAGCTTCTGTCACCACCCCTCTCATCTCCTTATTAGCTTCAGTCACCACCCCTCTCCTCTCCTTATTAGCTTCTGTCACCACCCCTCTCCTCTCCTTATTAGCTTCTGTCACCACCCCTCTCCTCTCCTTATTAGGCTTCTGTCACCACCCCTCTCCTCTCCTTATTAGCTTCTGTTACCACCCCTCTCCTCTCCTTATTAGCTTCTGTCACCACCCCTCTCCTCTCCTGATTAGCTTCTGTCACCACCCCTCTCCTCTCCTTAATAGCTTTTGTCACCACCCCTCTCCTCTCCTCTCCTTATTAGCTTCTGTCACCACCCCTCTCTTCTTCTATCCTTATTAGCTTCTGTCACCACCCCTCTCCTCTCCTCATTAGCTTCTGTCACCACCCCTCTCCTCTCCATATTAGCTTGTCACCACCCCTCTCCTTATTAGCTTCTGTCACCACCCCTCTCCTCTTCTCTCCTTATTAGCTTCTGTCACCACCCCTCTCTTCTCCTCTCCTTATTGGCTTCTGTCACCACCCCCTCTCCTCTCCTTTTTAGCTTCTGTCACCACCCCTCTCCTGATTAGCTTCTGTCATCACCCCTCTCCTCTCCTTATTAGCTTCTGTCACAAACCCCTCTCCTCTCCTTATTGGCTTCTGTCACCACCCCTCTCCTCTTCTCTCCTTATTAGCTTCTGTCACCACCCCTCACCCCTTCTCTCCTTATTAGCTTCTGTCACCACCCCTCTGCTCTCCTTATTAGCTTCTGTCACCACCCCTCTCCTCTCCTTATTAGCTTCTGTCACCACCCCTCTCCTCTCCTCTCCTTATTAGCTTCTGTCACTACCCCTCTCCTCTCCTGATTATCTTCTGTCACCACCCCTCTCCTCTCCTTATTAGCTTTTGTCACCACCCCTCTCCTCTCCTTATTAGCTTCTGTCACCACCCCTCTCCTCTTCTCTCCTTATTAGTTTCTGTCACCACCCTCTCCTCTCCTCATTAGCTTCTGTCACCACCCCTCTCCTCTCCTTATTAGCTTGTCACCACCCTTCTCCTTATTAGCTTCTGTCACCACCCCCTCTCCTCTTCTCTCCTTATTAGCTTCTGTCACCACCCCTCTCTTCTCCTCTCCTTATTGGCTTCTGTAACCACCCCTCTCCTTTCCTTATTAGCTTCTGTCACCACAACTCTCCTTATTAGCTTCTGTCATCACCCCTCTCCTCTCCTTATTAGCTTCTGTCACGACCCCTCTCCTCTCCTTATTGGCTTCTGTCACCACCCCCTCTCCTCTTCTCTCCTTATTAGCTTCTGTCACCACCCCTCTCCTCTTCTCTCCTTATTAGCTTCTGTCACCACCCCTCTCCTTTCCTTATTAGCTTCTGTCCCCACCCCTCTCCTCTTATTACTAACTTCTGTCACCACCGCTCTCCTCTCCTTATTAGCTTCTGACACAACCCCTCTCCTCTTCTCTCCTTATTAGCTTCTGTCACCACCCCTCTCCTCTCCTCATTAGCTTCTGTCACCACCCCCCTCCTCTCCTATTAGCTTCTGTCACCACCCCTCTCCTCTCCTTATTAGCTTCTGTAACCACCCCTCTCTTCTCCTTATTAGCTTCTGTCACCACTCCTCTCCTCTCCTATCCTTATTGGCTTCTGTCACCAACCCTCTCCTCTCCTTATTAGCTTCTGTCACCACCCCTCTCCTCTCCTTATTAGCTTCTGTCACCACCTCTCCTCTTCTTATTAGCTTGTCACCACCCCCCTCCTCTCCCTATTAGCTTCTGTCACCACCCCTCTCCTCTCCTTATTAGCTTCTGCTCACCACCCTCTCCTCTCCTTATTAGCTTCTGTCACCACCCCTCTCCTCTCTTCTCCTTATTAGCTTCTGTCAACCAACCCCTCTCCTCTCCTTATTAGCTTCTGTCACCACCCCTCTCCTCTCCTGATTAGCTTCTGTCACCACCCCTCTCC
>JAUIMM010003286.1:0-92010 GCA_031769625.1 Taudactylus pleione | reverse complement strand
GAGATATCACAAAGTATGCGCTTTTGTTGTTTCCATTGCTTTCAATGCATTTTTGCCTAAAATGAGCATTTGCTGTTTTCTCTTAAACACAACATGGGAGAAAAACCATTTCACATCAGATTTCCAGGTCTTGGTCTTCAACACATTCGGTGAAATTTTGAGCTGTCTGTGTTTGCAACAAGAGGAGATATCACAAAGTATGCGCTTTTGTTGTTTCCATTGCTTTCAATGCATTTTTGCCTAAAACGAGCATTTGCTGTTTTCTCTTAAATGAATCATAGGAGAAAAACCATTTCAATCACATTTGTGGGTCTTGGTCTTCAACACATTTAGTGAAATTTTGAGCTGTCTGTGTTTGCTACAAGAGGAGATATCACAAAGTATGCGCTTTTGTTGTTTCCAATGCTTTCAATGCATTTTGGCCTAAAACGAGCATTTGCTCTTGTCTCTTAAACGCAACATGGGAGAAAAACCATTTCACATCACATTTGTGGGTCTTGGTCTTCAACACCTTCTGTGAAATTTTGAGCTGTCTGTGTTTGCTACAAGAGGAGATATCACAAAATATGCGCTTTGTTGTTTCCATTGCTTTCAATGCATATTGGCCTAAAACAAGCATTTGCTGTTTTCTCTTAAATGCAACATGGGAGAAAACCATTTCACATCACATTTGTGGGTCTTGGTCTTCAACACATTCAGTGAAATTTTGACCTGTCTGTGTTTGCTACAAGAGGAGATATCACAAAGTTAGCGCTTTTGGTGTTTCCATTGCTTTCAATGCATTTTGGCCTAAAACGAGCATTTGCTGTTTTCTCTTAAACACAACATGGGAGAAAAACCATTTCACATCAGATTTGTGGGTCTTGGACTTCAAAACATTCAGTGAAATTTTGAGCTATCTGTGTTTGCTACAAGAGGAGATATCACAAAGTATGCGCTTTTGTTGTTTTCATTGCTTTCAATTAATTTTGGCCTAAAACGAGCATTTGCTGTTTTCTCTTAAACGCAACATGGGAGAAAAAACATTTCACATCACATTTGTGGGTCTTGGTCTTCAACACATTGGGAGAAATTTTGAGCTGTCTGTGTTTGCTACAAGAGGAGATATCACAAAGTATGCGCTTTCATTATTTCCATTGCTTTCAATGCATTTTGGCCTAAAACGAGCATTTGCTGTTTTCTCTTAAACGCAACATGGGAGAAAAACCATTTCACATCACATTTGTGGGTCTTGGTCTTCAACACATTCGGTGAAATTTTGGGCTGTCTGTGTTTGCTACAAGAGGAGATATCACAAAGTATGTGCTTTTGTTGTTTCCATTGCTTTCAATGCATTTTGGCCTAAAATGAGCATTTGCTGTATTCTCTAAAACGCAACATTGGAGAAAAACCATTTCACATCACATTTGTGGGTCTTGGTTTTCTACACATTTTGTGAAATTTTGAGCTGTCTGTGTTTGCTACAAGAGGAGATATCACAAAGTATGCGCTTTTGTTGTTTCCATTGCTTTCAATGCATTTTGGCCTAAAAAGAGCATTTTCTGTTTTCTCTTAAATGCAACATGGGAGAAAAACCATTTCACATCACATTTGTGGGTCTTGATCTTCAACACATTTTGTGAAATTTTGAGCTGTCTGTGTTTGCTACAAGAGGAGATATCACAAAGTATGCGCTTTTGTTGTTTCCATTACTTTCAATGCATTTTGGCCTAAAACGAGCATTTGCTGTTTTCTCTTAAACACAACATGGGAGAAAAACAATTTCACATCAGATTTGTGGGTTTTGGACTTCAACACATTCAGTGAAATTTTGAGCTATCTGTGTTTGCTACAAGAGGAGATATCACAAAGTATGCGCTTTTGTTGTTTCCATTGCTTTCAATGCATTTTGGCCTAAAATGAGCATTTGCTGTTTTCTCTTAAACGCAACATGGGAGAAAAACCATTTCACATCAGATTTGTGGGTCTTGGACTTCAACACATTCAGTTAAATTTTGAGCTATCTGTGTTTGCTACAAGAGGAGATATCACAAAGTATGCGCTTTTGTTGTTTTCATTGCTTTCAATTAATTTTGGCCTAAAACGAGCATTTGCTGTTTTCTCTTAAACGCAACATGGGAGAAAAAACATTTCACATCACATTTGTGGGTCTTGGTCTTCAACACATTGGGAGAAATTTTGAGCTGTCTGTGTTTGCTACAAGAGGAGATATCACAAAGTATGCGCTTTCGTTGTTTCCTTTGCTTTCAATGCATTTTGGCCTAAAACGAGCATTTGCTGTTTTCTCTTAAACGCAACATGGGAGAAAAACCATTTCACATCACATTTGTGGGTCTTGGTCTTCAACACATTCGGTGAAATTTTGGGCTGTCTGTGTTTGCTACAAGAGGAGATATCACAAAGTATGCGCTTTTGTTGTTTCCATTGCTTTCAATGCATTTTGGCCTAAAACGAGCATTTGCTGTTTTCTCTAAAACGCAACATGGGAGAAAAACCATTTCACATCACATTTGTGGGTCTTGGTCTTCAACACATTCTGTGAAAGTTTGAGCTGTCTGTGTTTGCTACAAGAGGAGATATCACAAAATATGCGCTTTTGTTGTTTCCATTGCTTTCAATGCATATTGGCCTAAAACGAGCATTTGCTGTTTTCTCTTAAACGCAACATGGGAGAAAAACCATTTCACATCACATTTGTGGGTCTTGGTCTTCAACACATTTGGTGAAATTTTGA
Source organism: Taudactylus pleione (assembly GCA_031769625.1). NCBI lineage: Eukaryota > Metazoa > Chordata > Amphibia > Anura > Myobatrachidae > Taudactylus > Taudactylus pleione. The sequence goes on along the minus strand of JAUIMM010003286.1, from coordinate 89,276 downwards.
GCTGTCTGAGTTTGCTACAAGAGGAGATATCACAAAGTATGAACTTTTGGTGTTTCCATTGCTTTCAATGCATTTTGGCCTAAAACGAGCATTTGCTGTTTTCTCTTAAACACAACATGGGAGGAAAACCATTTCACATCAGATTTGTGGGTCTTGGACTTCAACACATTCAGTGAAATTTTGAGCTATCTGTGTTTGCTACAAGAGGAGATAATACAAAGTATGCGCTTTTGTTGTTTTCTTTGCTTTCAATTCATTTTGGCCTAAAACGAGCATTTGCTGTTTTCTCTTAAACGCAACATGGGAGAAAAAACATTTCACATCACATTTGTGGGTCTTGGTCTTCAACACATTGGGAGAAATTTTGAGCTGTCTGTGTTTACTACAAGAGGAGATATCACAAAGTATGCGCTTTCGTTGTTTCCTTTGCTTTCAATGCATTTTGGCCTAAAACGAGCATTTGCTGTTTTCTCTTAAACGCAACATGGGAGAAAAACCATTTCACATCACATTTGTGGGTCTTGGTCTTCAACACATTCGGTGAAATTTTGGGCTGTCTGTGTTTGCTACAAGAGGAGATATCACAAAGAATGCGCTTTTGTTGTTTCCATTGCTTTCAATGCATTTTGGCCTAAAACGAGCATTTGCTGTTTTCTCTAAAACGCAACATGGGAGAAAAACCATTTCACATCACATTTGTGGGTCTTGGTCTTCTACACATTTTATGAAATTTTGAGCTGTCTGTGTTTGCTACAAGAGGAGATATCACAAAGTATGCGCTTTTGTTGTTTCCATTGCTTTCAATGCATTTTGGCCTAAAAAGAGCATTTGCTGTTTTCTCTTAAACGCAACATGGGAGAAAAACCATTTCACATCACATTTGTGGGTCTTGATCTTCAACACATTTTGTGAAATTTTGAGCTGTCTGTGTTTGCTACAAGAGGAGATATCACAAAGTATGCGCTTTTGTTGTTTCCATTGCTTTCAATGCATTTTTGCCTAAAATGAGCATTTGCTGTTTTCTCTTAAACACAACATGGGAGAAAAACCATTTCACATCAGATTTCCAGGTCTTGGTCTTCAACACATTCGGTGAAATTTTGAGCTGTCTGTGTTTGCAACAAGAGGAGATATCACAAAGTATGCGCTTTTGTTGTTTCCATTGCTTTCAATGCATTTTGGCCTAAAACGAGCATTTGCTGTTTTCTCTTAAATGAATCATAGGAGAAAAACCATTTCAATCACATTTGTGGGTCTTGGTCTTCAACACATTTAGTGAAATTTTGAGCTGTCTGTGTTTGCTACAAGAGGAGATATCACAAAGTATGCGCTTTTGTTGTTTCCATTGCTTTCAATGCATTTTGGCCTAAAACGAGCATTTGCTCTTGTCTCTTAAACGCAACATGGGAGAAAAACCATTTCACATCACATTTGTGGGTCTTGGTCTTCAACACATTCTGTGAAATTTTGAGCTGTCTGTGTTTGCTACAAGAGGAGATATCACAAAATATGCGCTTTTGTTGTTTCCATTGCTTTCAATGCATATTGGCCTAAATCAAGCATTTGCTGTTTTCTCTTAAATGCAACATGGGAGAAAAACCATTTCACATCACATTTGTGGGTCTTGGTCTTCAACACATTCAGTGAAATTTTGACCTGTCTGTGTTTGCTACAAGAGGAGATATCACAAAGTTAGCGCTTTTGGTGTTTCCATTGCTTTCAATGCATTTTGGCCTAAAACGAGCATTTGCTGTTTTCTCTTAAACACAACATGGGAGAAAAACCATTTCACATCAGATTTGTGGGTCTTGGACTTCAAAACATTCAGTGAAATTTTGAGCTATCTGTGTTTGCTACAAGAGGAGATATCACAAAGTATGCGCTTTTGTTGTTTTCATTGCTTTCAATTAATTTTGGCCTAAAACGAGCATTTGCTGTTTTCTCTTAAACGCAACATGGGAGAAAAAACATTTCACATCACATTTGTGGGTCTTGGTCTTCAACACATTGGGAGAAATTTTGAGCTGTCTGTGTTTGCTACAAGAGGAGATATCACAAAGTATGCGCTTTCATTATTTCCATTGCTTTCAATGCATTTTGGCCTAAAACGAGCATTTGCTGTTTTCTCTAAAACGCAACATTGGAGAAAAACCATTTCACATCACATTTGTGGGTCTTGGTTTTCTACACATTTTGTGAAATTTTGAGCTGTCTGTGTTTGCTACAAGAGGAGATATCACAAAGTATGCGCTTTTGTTGTTTCCATTGCTTTCAATGCATTTTGGCCTAAAAAGAGCATTTTCTGTTTTCTCTTAAATGCAACATGGGAGAAAAACCATTTCACATCACATTTGTGGGTCTTGATCTTCAACACATTTTGTGAAATTTTGAGCTGTCTGTGTTTGCTACAAGAGGAGATATCACAAAGTATGCGCTTTTGTTGTTTCCATTACTTTCAATGCATTTTGGCCTAAAACGAGCATTTGCTGTTTTCTCTTAAACACAACATGGGAGAAAAACAATTTCACATCAGATTTGTGGGTTTTGGACTTCAACACATTCAGTGAAATTTTGAGCTATCTGTGTTTGCTACAAGAGGAGATATCACAAAGTATGCGCTTTTGTTGTTTCCATTGCTTTCAATGCATTTTGGCCTAAAATGAGCATTTGCTGTTTTCTCTTAAACGCAACATGGGAGAAAAACCATTTCACATCAGATTTGTGGGTCTTGGACTTCAACACATTCAGTTAAATTTTGAGCTATCTGTGTTTGCTACAAGAGGAGATATCACAAAGTATGCGCTTTTGTTGTTTTCATTGCTTTCAATTAATTTTGGCCTAAAACGAGCATTTGCTGTTTTCTCTTAAACGCAACATGGGAGAAAAAACATTTCACATCACATTTGTGGGTCTTGGTCTTCAACACATTGGGAGAAATTTTGAGCTGTCTGTGTTTGCTACAAGAGGAGATATCACAAAGTATGTGCTTTCGTTGTTTCCATTGCTTTCAATGCATTTTGGCCTAAAACGAGCATTTGCTGTTTTCTCTTAAACGCAACATGGGAGAAAAACCATTTCACATCACATTTGTGGGTCTTGGTCTTCAACACATTCGGTGAAATTTTGGGCTGTCTGTGTTTGCTACAAGAGGAGATATCACAAAGTATGTGCTTTTTTTGTTGTTTCCATTGCTTTCAATGCATTTTGGCCTAAAATGAGCATTTGCTGTTTTCTCTAAAACGCAACATGGGAGAAAAACCATTTCACATCACATTTGTGGGTCTTGGTCTTCTACACATTTTGTGAAATTTTGAGCTGTCTGTGTTTGCTACAAGAGGAGATATCACAAAGTATGCGCTTTTGTTGTTTCCATTGCTTTCAATGCATTTTGGCCTAAAACGAGCATTTGCTGTTTTCTCTTAAACGAATCATAGGAGAAAAACCATTTCAATCACATTTGTGGGTCTTGGTCTTCAACACATTTGGTGAAATTTTGAGCTGTCTGTGTTTGCTACAAGAGGAGATATCACAAAGTATGCGCTTTTGTTGTTTCCATTGCTTTCAATGCATTTTGGCCTAAAACGAGCATTTGCTCTTGTCTCTTAAACGCAACATGGGAGAAAAACCATTTCACATCACATTTGTGGGTCTTGGTCTTCAACACATTCTGTGAAATTTTGAGCTGTCTGTGTTTGCTACAAGAGGAGATATCACAAAATATGCGCTTTTGTTGTTTCCATTGCTTTCAATGCATATTGGCCTAAAACAAGCATTTGCTGTTTTCTCTTAAATGCAACATGGGAGAAAAACCATTTCACATCACATTTGTGGGTCTTGGTCTTCAACACATTCAGTGAAATTTTGACCTGTCTGTGTTTGCTACAAGAGGAGATATCACAAAGTTAGCGCTTTTGGTGTTTCCATTGCTTTCAATGCATTTTGGCCTAAAACGAGCATTTGCTGTTTTCTCTTAAACACAACATGGGAGAAAAACCATTTCACATCAGATTTGTGGGTCTTGGACTTCAAAACATTCAGTGAAATTTTGAGCTATCTGTGTTTGCTACAAGAGGAGATATCACAAAGTATGCGCTTTTGTTGTTTTCATTGCTTTCAATTAATTTTGGCCTAAAACGAGCATTTGCTGTTTTCTCTTAAACGCAACATGGGAGAAAAAACATTTCACATCACATTTGTGGGTCTTGGTCTTCAACACATTGGGAGAAATTTTGAGCTGTCTGTGTTTGCTACAAGAGGAGATATCACAAAGTATGCGCTTTCATTATTTCCATTGCTTTCAATGCATTTTGGCCTAAAACGAGCATTTGCTGTTTTCTCTTAAACGCAACATGGGAGAAAAACCATTTCACATCACATTTGTGGGTCTTGGTCTTCAACACATTCGGTGAAATTTTGGGCTGTCTGTGTTTGCTACAAGAGGAGATATCACAAAGTATGTGCTTTTGTTGTTTCCATTGCTTTCAATGCATTTTGGCCTAAAATGAGCATTTGCTGTATTCTCTAAAACGCAACATTGGAGAAAAACCATTTCACATCACATTTGTGGGTCTTGGTTTTCTACACATTTTGTGAAATTTTGAGCTGTCTGTGTTTGCTACAAGAGGAGATATCACAAAGTATGCGCTTTTGTTGTTTCCATTGCTTTCAATGCATTTTGGGCTAAAAAGAGCATTTTCTGTTTTCTCTTAAATGCAACATGGGAGAAAAACCATTTCACATCACATTTGTGGGTCTTGATCTTCAACACATTTTGTGAAATTTTGAGCTGTCTGTGTTTGCTACAAGAGGAGATATCACAAAGTATGCGCTTTTGTTGTTTCCATTACTTTCAATGCATTTTGGCCTAAAACGAGCATTTGCTGTTTTCTCTTAAACACAACATGGGAGAAAAACAATTTCACATCAGATTTGTGGGTTTTGGACTTCAACACATTCAGTGAAATTTTGAGCTATCTGTGTTTGCTACAAGAGGAGATATCACAAAGTATGCGCTTTTGTTGTTTCCATTGCTTTCAATGCATTTTGGCCTAAAATGAGCATTTGCTGTTTTCTCTTAAACGCAACATGGGAGAAAAACCATTTCACATCAGATTTGTGGGTCTTGGACTTCAACACATTCAGTTAAATTTTGAGCTATCTGTGTTTGCTACAAGAGGAGATATCACAAAGTATGCGCTTTTGTTGTTTTCATTGCTTTCAATTAATTTTGGCCTAAAACGAGCATTTGCTGTTTTCTCTTAAACGCAACATGGGAGAAAAAACATTTCACATCACATTTGTGGGTCTTGGTCTTCAACACATTGGGAGAAATTTTGAGCTGTCTGTGTTTGCTACAAGAGGAGATATCACAAAGTATGTGCTTTCGTTGTTTCCATTGCTTTCAATGCATTTTGGCCTAAAACGAGCATTTGCTGTTTTCTCTTAAACGCAACATGGGAGAAAAACCATTTCACATCACATTTGTGGGTCTTGGTCTTCAACACATTCGGTGAAATTTTGGGCTGTCTGTGTTTGCTACAAGAGGAGATATCACAAAGTATGTGCTTTTTTTGTTGTTTCCATTGCTTTCAATGCATTTTGGCCTAAAATGAGCATTTGCTGTTTTCTCTAAAACGCAACATGGGAGAAAAACCATTTCACATCACATTTGTGGGTCTTGGTCTTCTACACATTTTGTGAAATTTTGAGCTGTCTGTGTTTGCTACAAGAGGAGATATCACAAAGTATGCGCTTTTGTTGTTTCCATTGCTTTCAATGCATTTTGGCCTAAAACGAGCATTTGCTGTTTTCTCTTAAACGAATCATAGGAGAAAAACCATTTCAATCACATTTGTGGGTCTTGGTCTTCAACACATTTGGTGAAATTTTGAGCTGTCTGTGTTTGCTACAAGAGGAGATATCACAAAGTATGCGCTTTTGTTGTTTCCATTGCTTTCAATGCATTTTGGCCTAAAACGAGCATTTGCTGTTTTCTCTTAAACGCAACATGGGAGAAAAACCATTTCACATCACATTTGTGGGTCTTGGTCTTCAACACCTTCGGTGAAATTTTGGGCTGTCTGTGTTTGCTACAAGAGGAGATATCACAAAGTATGTGCTTTTGTTGTTTCCATTGCTTTCAATGCATTTTGGCCTAAAATGAGCATTTGCTGTTTTCTCTAAAACGCAACATGGGAGAAAAACCATTTCACATCACATTTGTGGGTCTTGGTTTTCTACACATTTTGTGAAATTTTGAGCTGTCTGTGTTTGCTACAAGAGGAGATATCACAAAGTATGCGCTTTTGTTGTTTCCATTGCTTTCAATGCATTTTGGCCTAAAAAGAGCATTTGCTGTTTTCTCTTAAACGCAACATGGGAGAAAAACCATTTCACATCACATTTGTGGGTCTTGATCTTCAACACATTTTGTGAAATTTTGAGCTGTCTGTGTTTGCTACAAGAGGAGATATCACAAAGTATGCGCTTTTGTTGTTTCCATTACTTTCAATGCATTTTGGCCTAAAACGAGCACTTGCTGTTTTCTCTTAAACACAACATGGGAGAAAAACCATTTCACATCAGATTTGTGGGTTTTGGACTTCAACACATTCAGTGAAATTTTGAGCTATCTGTGTTAGCTACAAGAGGAGATATCACAAAGTATGCGCTTTTGTTGTTTCCATTGCTTTCAATGCATTTTGGCCTAAAATGAGCATTTGCTGTTTTCTCTTAAACGCAACATGGGAGAAAAACCATTTCACATCAGATTTGTGGGTCTTGGACTTCAACACATTCAGTTAAATTTTGAGCTATCTGTGTTTGCTACAAGAGGAGATATCACAAAGTATGCGCTTTTGTTGTTTTCATTGCTTTCAATTAATTTTGGCCTAAAACGAGCATTTGCTGTTTTCTCTTAAACGCAACATGGGAGAAAAAACATTTCACATCACATTTGTGGTTCTTGGTCTTCAACACATTGGGAGAAATTTTGAGCTGTCTGTGTTTGCTACAAGAGGAGATATCACAAAGTATGTGCTTTCGTTGTTTCCATTGCTTTCAATGCATTTTGGCCTAAAACGAGCATTTGCTGTTTTCTCTTAAACGCAACATGGGAGAATAACCATTTCACATCACATTTGTGGGTCTTGGTCTTCAACACATTCGGTGAAATTTTGGGCTGTCTGTGTTTGCTACAAGAAGAGATATCACAAACTATGTGCTTTTTTTTGTTTCCATTGCTTTCAATGCATTTTGGCCTAAAATGAGCATTTGCTGTTTTCTCTAAAACGCAACATGGGAGAAAAACCATTTCACATCACATTTGTGGGTCTTGGTCTTCTACACATTTTGTGAAATTTTGAGCTGTCTGTGTTTGCTACAAGAGGAGATATCACAAAGTATGTGCTTTTGTTGTTTCCATTGCTTTCAATGCATTTTGGCCTAAAACGAGCATTTGCTGTTTTCTCTTAAACGAATCATAGGAGAAAAACCATTTCAATCACATTTGTGGGTCTTGGTCTTCAACACATTTGGTGAAATTTTGAGCTGTCTGTGTTTGCTACAAGAGGAGATATCACAAAGTATGCGCTTTTGTTGTTTCCATTGCTTTCAATGCATTTTGGCCTAAAATGAGCATTTGCTGTTGTCTCTTAAACGCAACATGGGAGAAAAACCATTTCACATCACATTTGTGGGTCTTGGTCTTCAACACATTCAGTGAAAGTTTGAGCTGTCTGTGTTTGCTACAAGAGGAGATATCACAAAATATGCGCTTTTGTTGTTTCCATTGCTTTCAATGCATATTGGCCTAAAACGAGCATTTGCTATTTTCTCTTAAACGCAACATGGGAGAAAAACCATTTCACATCACATTTGTGGGTCTTGGTCTTCAACACATTTGGTGAAATTTTGAGCTGTCTGTGTTTGCTACAAGAGGAGATATCACAAAGTATGCACTTTTGGTGTTTCCATTGCTTTCAATGCATTTTGGCCTAAAATGAGCATTTGCTGTTTTCTCTTAAACACAACATGGGAGAAAAACCATTTCACATCAGATTTGTGGGTCTTGGACTTCAACACATTCAGTGAAATTTTGAGCTATCTGTGTTTGCTACAAGAGGAGATATCACAAAGTATGCGCTTTTGTTGTTTCTTTGCTTTCAATGCATTTTGGCCTAAAAAGAGCATTTTCTGTTTTCTCTTAAATGCAACATGGGAGAAAAACCATTTCACATCACATTTGTGGGTCTTGATCTTCAACACATTTTGTGAAATTTTGAGCTGTCTGTGTTTGCTACAAGAGGAGATATCACAAAGTATGCGCTTTTGTTGTTTCCATTACTTTCAATGCATTTTGGCCTAAAACGAGCATTTGCTGTTTTCTCTTAAACACAACATGGGAGAAAAACAATTTCACATCAGATTTGTGGGTTTTGGACTTCAACATACATTCAGTGAAATTTTGAGCTATCTGTGTTTGCTACAAGAGGAGATATCACAAAGTATGCGCTTTTGTTGTTTCCATTGCTTTCAATGCATTTTGGCCTAAAACGAGCATTTGCTGTTTTCTCTTAAACGCAACATGGGAGAAAAAACATTTCACATCACATTTGTGGGTCTTGGTCTTCAACACATTGGAGAAATTTTGAGCTGTCTGTGTTTGCTACAAGAGGAGATATCACAAAGTATGTGCTTTCGTTGTTTCCATTGCTTTCAATGCATTTTGGCCTAAAACGAGCATTTGCTGTTTTCTCTTAAACGCAACATGGGAGAAAAACCATTTCACATCACATTTGTGGGTCTTGGTCTTCAACACATTCGGTGAATTTTGGGCTGTCCTGTGTTTGCTACAAGAGGAGATATCACAAAGTATGTGCTTTTTTTGTTGTTTCCATTGCTTTCAATGCATTTTGGCCTAAAATGAGCATTTGCTGTTTTCTCTAAAACGCAACATGGGAGAAAAACCATTTCACATCACATTTGTGGGTCTTGGTCTTCTACACATTTGTGAAATTTTGAGCTGTCTGTGTTTGCTACAAGAGGAGATATCACAAAGTATGCGCTTTTGTTGTTTCCATTGCTTTCAATGCATTTTGGCCTAAAACGAGCATTTGCTGTTTTCTCTTAAACGAATCATAGGAGAAAAACCATTTCAATCACATTTGTGGGTCTTGGTCTTCAACACATTTGGTGAAATTTTGAGCTGTCTGTGTTTGCTACAAGAGGAGATATCACAAAGTATGCGCTTTTGTTGTTTCCATTGCTTTCAATGCATTTTGGCCTAAAACGAGCATTTGCTGTTTTCTCTTAAACGCAACATGGGAGAAAAACCATTTCACATCACATTTGTGGGTCTTGGTCTTCAACACCTTCGGTGAAATTTTGGGCTGTCTGTGTTTGCTACAAGAGGAGATATCACAAAGTATGTGCTTTTGTTGTTTCCATTGCTTTCAATGCATTTTGGCCTAAAATGAGCATTTGCTGTTTTCTCTAAAACGCAACATGGGAGAAAAACCATTTCACATCACATTTGTGGGTCTTGGTTTTCTACACATTTTGTGAAATTTTGAGCTGTCTGTGTTTGCTACAAGAGGAGATATCACAAAGTATGCGCTTTTGTTGTTTCCATTGCTTTCAATGCATTTTGGCCTAAAAAGAGCATTTGCTGTTTTCTCTTAAACGCAACATGGGAGAAAAACCATTTCACATCACATTTGTGGGTCTTGATCTTCAACACATTTTGTGAAATTTTGAGCTGTCTGTGTTTGCTACAAGAGGAGATATCACAAAGTATGCGCTTTTGTTGTTTCCATTACTTTCAATGCATTTTGGCCTAAAACGAGCACTTGCTGTTTTCTCTTAAACACAACATGGGAGAAAAACCATTTCACATCAGATTTGTGGGTTTTGGACTTCAACACATTCAGTGAAATTTTGAGCTATCTGTGTTAGCTACAAGAGGAGATATCACAAAGTATGCGCTTTTGTTGTTTCCATTGCTTTCAATGCATTTTGGCCTAAAATGAGCATTTGCTGTTTTCTCTTAAACGCAACATGGGAGAAAAACCATTTCACATCAGATTTGTGGGTCTTGGACTTCAACACATTCAGTTAAATTTTGAGCTATCTGTGTTTGCTACAAGAGGAGATATCACAAAGTATGCGCTTTTGTTGTTTTCATTGCTTTCAATTAATTTTGGCCTAAAACGAGCATTTGCTGTTTTCTCTTAAACGCAACATGGAGAAAAAACATTTCACATCACATTTGTGGTTCTTGGTCTTCAACACATTGGGAGAAATTTTGAGCTGTCTGTGTTTGCTACAAGAGGAGATATCACAAAGTATGTGCTTTCGTTGTTTCCATTGCTTTCAATGCATTTTGGCCTAAAACGAGCATTTGCTGTTTTCTCTTAAACGCAACATGGGAGAATAACCATTTCACATCACATTTGTGGGTCTTGGTCTTCAACACATTCGGTGAAATTTTGGGCTGTCTGTGTTGCTACAAGAAGAGATATCACAAACTATGTGCTTTTTTTTGTTTCCATTGCTTTCAATGCATTTTGGCCTAAAATGAGCATTTGCTGTTTTCTCTAAAACGCAACATGGGAGAAAAACCATTTCACATCACATTTGTGGGTCTTGGTCTTCTACACATTTTGTGAAATTTTGAGCTGTCTGTGTTTGCTACAAGAGGAGATATCACAAAGTATGTGCTTTTGTTGTTTCCATTGCTTTCAATGCATTTTGGCCTAAAACGAGCATTTGCTGTTTTCTCTTAAACGAATCATAGGAGAAAAACCATTTCAATCACATTTGTGGGTCTTGGTCTTCAACACATTTGGTGAAATTTTGAGCTGTCTGTGTTTGCTACAAGAGGAGATATCACAAAGTATGCGCTTTTGTTGTTTCCATTGCTTTCAATGCATTTTGGCCTAAAATGAGCATTTGCTGTTGTCTCTTAAACGCAACATGGGAGAAAAACCATTTCACATCACATTTGTGGGTCTTGGTCTTCAACACATTCAGTGAAAGTTTGAGCTGTCTGTGTTTGCTACAAGAGGAGATATCACAAAATATGCGCTTTTGTTGTTTCCATTGCTTTCAATGCATATTGGCCTAAAACGAGCATTTGCTATTTTCTCTTAAACGCAACATGGGAGAAAAACCATTTCACATCACATTTGTGGGTCTTGGTCTTCAACACATTTGGTGAAATTTTGAGCTGTCTGTGTTTGCTACAAGAGGAGATATCACAAAGTATGCACTTTTGGTGTTTCCATTGCTTTCAATGCATTTTGGCCTAAAATGAGCATTTGCTGTTTTCTCTTAAACACAACATGGGAGAAAAACCATTTCACATCAGATTTGTGGGTCTTGGACTTCAACACATTCAGTGAAATTTTGAGCTATCTGTGTTTGCTACAAGAGGAGATATCACAAAGTATGCGCTTTTGTTGTTTTCTTTGCTTTCAATTCATTTTGGCCTAAAACGAGCATTTGCTGTTTTCTCTTAAACGCAACATGGGAGAAAAAACATTTCACATCACATTTGTGGGTCTTGGTCTTCAACACATTGGGAGAAATTTTGAGCTGTCTGTGTTTGCTACAAGAGGAGATATCACAAAGTATGCGCTTTCGTTGTTTCCTTTGCTTTCAATGCATTTTGGCCTAAAACGAGCATTTGCTGTTTTCTCTTAAACGCAACATGGGAGAAAAACCATTTCACATCACATTTGTGGGTCTTGGTCTTCAACACATTCGGTGAAATTTTGGGCTGTCTGTGTTTGCTACAAGAGGAGATATCACAAAGTATGCGCTTTTGTTGTTTCCATTGCTTTCAATGCATTTTGGCCTAAAACGAGCATTTGCTGTTTTCTCTAAAACGCAACATGGGAGAAAAACCATTTCACATCACATTTGTGGGTCTTGGTCTTCTACACATTTTGTGAAATTTTGAGCTGTCTGTGTTTGCTACAAGAGGAGATATCACAAAGTATGCGCTTTTGTTGTTTCCATTGCTTTCAATGCATTTTGGCCTAAAAAGAGCATTTGCTGTTTTCTCTTAAACGCAACATGGGAGAAAAACCATTTCACATCACATTTGTGGGTCTTGATCTTCAACACATTTTGTGAAATTTTGAGCTGTCTGTGTTTGCTACAAGAGGAGATATCACAAAGTATGCGCTTTTGTTGTTTCCATTGCTTTCAATGCATTTTTGCCTAAAATGAGCATTTGCTGTTTTCTCTTAAACACAACATGGGAGAAAAACCATTTCACATCAGATTTCTGGGTCTTGGTCTTCAACACATTCGGTGAAATTTTGAGCTGTCTGTGTTTGCAACAAGAGGAGATATCACAAAGTATGCGCTTTTGTTGTTTCCATTGCTTTCAATGCATTTTGGCCTAAAACGAGCATTTGCTGTTTTTTCTTAAATGAATCATAGGAGAAAAACCATTTCAATAACATTTGTGGGTCTTGGTCTTCAACACATTTGGTGAAATTTTGAGCTGTCTGTGTTTGCTACAAGAGGAGATATCACAAAGTATGCGCTTTTGTTGTTTCCATTGCTTTCAATGCATTTTGGCCTAAAACGAGCATTTGCTCTTGTCTCTTAAACGCAACATGGGAGAAAAACCATTTCACATCACATTTGTTGGTCTTGGTCTTCAACACATTCTGTGAAATTTTGAGCTGTCTGTGTTTGCTACAAGAGGAGATATCACAAAATATGCGCTTTTGTTGTTTCCATTGCTTTCAATGCATATTGGCCTAAAACAAGCATTTGCTGTTTTCTCTTAACTGCAACATGGGAGAAAAACCATTTCACATCACATTTGTGGATCTTGGTCTTCAACACATTCAGTGAAATTTTGACCTGTCTGTGTTTGCTACAAGAGGAGATATCACAAAGTTAGCGCTTTTGGTGTTTCCATTGCTTTCAATGCATTTTGGCCTAAAACGAGCATTTGCTGTTTTCTCTTAAACACAACATGGGAGAAAAACCATTTCACATCAGATTTGTGGGTCTTGGACTTCAAAACATTCAGTGAAATTTTGAGCTATCTGTGTTTGCTACAAGAGGAGATATCACAAAGTATGCGCTTTTGTTGTTTTCATTGCTTTCAATTAATTTTGGCCTAAAACGAGCATTTGCTGTTTTCTCTTAAATGCAACATGGGAGAAAAAACATTTCACATCACATTTGTGGGTCTTGGTCTTCAACACATTTGGTGAAATTTTGAGCTGTCTGTGTTTGCTACAAGAGGAGATATCACAAAGTATGCGCTTTCGTTATTTCCATTGCTTTCAATGCATTTTGGCCTAAAACGAGCATTTGCTGTTTTCTCTTAAATGCAACATGGGAGAAAAACCATTTCACATCACATTTGTGGGTCTTGGTCTTCAACACATTCGGTGAAATTTTGGGCTGTCTGTGTTTGCTACAAGAGGAGATATCACAAAGTATGTGCTTTTGTTGTTTCCATTGCTTTCAATGCATTTTGGCCTAAAATGAGCATTTGCTGTTTTCTCTAAAACGCAACATGGGAGAAAAACCATTTCACATCACATTTGTGGGTCTTGGTTTTCTACACATTTTGTGAAATTTTGAGCTGTCTGTGTTTGCTACAAGAGGAGATATCACAAAGTATGCGCTTTTGTTGTTTCCATTGCTTTCAATGCATTTTGGCCTAAAACGAGCATTTGCTGTTTTCTCTAAAACGCAACATGGGAGAAAAACCATTTCACATCACATTTGTGGGTCTTGGTCTTCTACACATTTTGTGAAATTTTGAGCTGTCTGTGTTTGCTACAAGTGGAGATATCACAAAGTATGCGCTTTTGTTGTTTCCATTGCTTTCAATGCATTTTGGCCTAAAACGAGCATTTGCTGTTTTTTCTTAAATGAATCATAGGAGAAAAACCATTTCAATAACATTTGTGGGTCTTGGTCTTCAACACATTTGGTGAAATTTTGAGCTGTCTGTGTTTGCTACAAGAGGAGATATCACAAAGTATGCGCTTTTGTTGTTTCCATTGCTTTCAATGCATTTTGGCCTAAAACGAGCATTTGCTCTTGTCTCTTAAACGCAACATGGGAGAAAAACCATTTCACATCACATTTGTTGGTCTTGGTCTTCAACACATTCTGTGAAATTTTGAGCTGTCTGTGTTTGCTACAAGAGGAGATATCACAAAATATGCGCTTTTGTTGTTTCCATTGCTTTCAATGCATATTGGCCTAAAACAAGCATTTGCTGTTTTCTCTTAACTGCAACATGGGAGAAAAACCATTTCACATCACATTTGTGGATCTTGGTCTTCAACACATTCAGTGAAATTTTGACCTGTCTGTGTTTGCTACAAGAGGAGATATCACAAAGTTAGCGCTTTTGGTGTTTCCATTGCTTTCAATGCATTTTGGCCTAAAACGAGCATTTGCTGTTTTCTCTTAAACACAACATGGGAGAAAAACCATTTCACATCAGATTTGTGGGTCTTGGACTTCAAAACATTCAGTGAAATTTTGAGCTATCTGTGTTTGCTACAAGAGGAGATATCACAAAGTATGCGCTTTTGTTGTTTTCATTGCTTTCAATTAATTTTGGCCTAAAACGAGCATTTGCTGTTTTCTCTTAAATGCAACATGGGAGAAAAACCATTTCACATCACATTTGTGGGTCTTGGTCTTCAACACATTCGGTGAAATTTTGGGCTGTCTGTGTTTGCTACAAGAGGAGATATCACAAAGTATGTGCTTTTGTTGTTTCCATTGCTTTCAATGTATTTTGGCCTAAAATGAGCATTTGCTGTTTTCTCTAAAACGCAACATGGGAGAAAAACCATTTCACATCACATTTGTGGGTCTTGGTTTTCTACACATTTTGTGAAATTTTGAGCTGTCTGTGTTTGCTACAAGAGGAGATATCACAAAGTATGCGCTTTTGTTGTTTCCATTGCTTTCAATGCATTTTGGCCTAAAACGAGCATTTGCTGTTTTCTCTAAAACGCAACATGGGAGAAAAACCATTTCACATCACATTTGTGGGTCTTGGTCTTCTACACATTTTGTGAAATTTTGAGCTGTCTGTGTTTGCTACAAGTGGAGATATCACAAAGTATGCGCTTTTGTTGTTTCCATTGCTTTCAATGCATTTTGGCCTAAAAAGAGCATTTGCTGTTTTCTCTTAAACGCAACATGGGAGAAAAACCATTTCACATCAGATTTGTTGGGTCTTGATCTTCAACACATTTTGTGAAATTTTGAGCTGTCTGTGTTTGCTACAAGAGGAGATATCACAAAGTATGCGCTTTTGTTGTTTCCATTGCTTTCAATGCATTTTTGCCTAAAATGAGCATTTGCTGTTTTCTCTTAAACACAACATGGGAGAAAAACCATTTCACATCAGATTTCTGGGTCTTGGTCTTCAACACATTCGGTGAAATTTTAAGCTGTCTGTGTTTGCAACAAGAGGAGATATCACAAAGTATGCGCTTTTGTTGATTCCATTGCTTTCAATGCATTTTGGCCTAAAACGAGCATTTGCTGTTTTCTCTTAAATGAATCATAGGAGAAAAACCATTTCAATCACATTTGTGGGTCTTGGTCTTCAACACATTTGGTGAAATTTTGAGCTGTCTGTGTTTGCTACAAGAGGAGATATCACAAAGTATGCGCTTTTGTTGTTTCCATTGCTTTCAATGCATTTTGGCCTAAAACGAGCATTTGCTCTTGTCTCTTAAACGCAACATGGGAGAAAAACCATTTCACATCACATTTGTGGGTCTTGGTCTTCAACACATTCTGTGAAATTTTGAGCTGTCTGTGTTTGCTACAAGAGGAGATATCACAAAATATGCGCTTTTGTTGTTTCCATTGCTTTCAATGCATATTGGCTTAAAACAAGCATTTGCTGTTTTCTCTTAAATGCAACATGGGAGAAAAACCATTTCACATCACATTTGTGGGTCTTGGTCTTCAACACATTTGGTGAAATTTTGAGCTGTCTGTGTTTGCTACAAGAGGAGATATCACAAAGTATGCGCTTTTGTTGTTTCCATTGCTTTCAATGCATTTTGGCCTAAAACGAGCATTTGCTGTCTTCTCTAAAACGCAACATGGGAGAAAAACCATTTCACATCACATTTGTGGGTCTTGGTCTTCTACACATTTTGTGAAATTTTGAGCTGTCTGTGTTTGCTACAAGAGGAGATATCACAAAGTATGCGCTTTTGTTGTTTCCATTGCTTTCAATGCATTTTGGCCTAAAAAGAGCATTTGCTGTTTTCGCTTAAACGCAACATGGGAGAAAAACCATTTCACATCACATTTGTGGGTCTTGATCTTCAACACATTTTGTGAAATTTTGAGCTGTCTGTGTTTGCTACAAGAGGAGATATCACAAAGTATGCGCTTTTGTTGTTTCCATTGCTTTCAATGCATATTTGCCTAAAATGAGCATTTGCTGTTTTCTCTTAAACACAACATGGGAGAAAAACCATTTCACATCAGATTTCTGGGTCTTGATCTTCAACACATTCGGTGAAATTTTGAGCTGTCTGTGTTTGCAACAAGAGGAGATATCACAAAGTATGCGCTTTTGTTGTTTCCATTGCTTTCAATGCATTTTGGCCTAAAACGAGCATTTGCTGTTTTCTCTTAAATGAATCAT
This sequence comes from Taudactylus pleione, assembly GCA_031769625.1. Lineage (NCBI taxonomy): Eukaryota > Metazoa > Chordata > Amphibia > Anura > Myobatrachidae > Taudactylus > Taudactylus pleione. Next base: position 72,598 of record JAUIMM010003286.1, on the reverse strand, counting down.
AGGAGAAAAACCATTTCAATAACATTTGTGGGTCTTGGTCTTCAACACATTTGGTGAAATTTTGAGCTGTCTGTGTTTGCTACAAGAGGAGATATCACAAAGTATGCACTTTTGTTGTTTCCATTGCTTTCAATGCATTTTGGCCTAAAACGAGCATTTGCTCTTGTCTCTTAAACGCAACATGGGAGAAAAACCATTTCACATCACATTTGTTGGTCTTGGTCTTCAACACATTCTGTGAAATTTTGAGCTGTCTGTGTTTGCTACAAGAGGAGATATCACAAAATATGCGCTTTTGTTGTTTCCATTGCTTTCAATGCATATTGGCCTAAAACAAGCATTTGCTGTTTTCTCTTAACTGCAACATGGGAGAAAAACCATTTCACATCACATTTGTGGGTCTTGGTCTTCAACACATTCAGTGAAATTTTGACCTGTCTGTGTTTGCTACAAGAGGAGATATCACAAAGTTAGCGCTTTTGGTGTTTCCATTGCTTTCAATGCATTTTGGCCTAAAACGAGCATTTGCTGTTTTCTCTTAAACACAACATGGGAGAAAAACCATTTCACATCAGATTTGTGGGTCTTGGACTTCAAAACATTCAGTGAAATTTTGAGCTATCTGTGTTTGCTACAAGAGGAGATATCACAAAGTATGCGCTTTTGTTGTTTTCATTGCTTTCAATTAATTTTGGCCTAAAACGAGCATTTGCTGTTTTCTCTTAAATGCAACATGCGAGAAAAAACATTTCACATCACATTTGTGGGTCTTGGTCTTCAACACATTGGGAGAAATTTTGAGCTGTCTGTGTTTGCTACAAGAGGAGATATCACAAAGTATGCGCTTTCGTTATTTCCATTGCTTTCAATGCATTTTGGCCTAAAACGAGCATTTGCTGTTTTCTCTTAAACGCAACATGGGAGAAAAACCATTTCACATCACATTTGTGGGTCTTGGTCTTCAACACATTCGGTGAAATTTTGGGCTGTCTGTGTTTGCTACAAGAGGAGATATCACAAAGTATGTGCTTTTGTTGTTTCCATTGCTTTCAATGCATTTTGGCCTAAAATGAGCATTTGCTGTTTTCTCTAAAACGCAACATGGGAGAAAAACCATTTCACATCACATTTGTGGGTCTTGGTTTTCTACACATTTTGTGAAATTTTGAGCTGTCTGTGTTTGCTACAAGAGGAGATATCACAAAGTATGCGCTTTTGTTGTTTCCATTGCTTTCAATGCATTTTGGCCTAAAACGAGCATTTGCTGTTTTCTCTAAAACGCAACATGGGAGAAAAACCATTTCACATCACATTTGTGGGTCTTGGTCTTCTACACATTTTGTGAAATTTTGAGCTGTCTGTGTTTGCTACAAGTGGAGATATCACAAAGTATGCGCTTTTGTTGTTTCCATTGCTTTCAATGCATTTTGGCCTAAAAAGAGCATTTGCTGTTTTCTCTTAAACGCAACATGGGAGAAAAACCATTTCACATCACATTTGTGGGTCTTGGTTTTCTACACATTTTGTGAAATTTTGAGCTGTCTGTGTTTGATACAAGAGGAGATATCACAAAGTATGCGCTTTTGTTGTTTCCATTGCTTTCAATGCATTTTGGCCTAAAAAGAGCATTTGCTGTTTTCTCTTAAACGCAACATGGGAGAAAAACCATTTCACATCACATTTGTGGGTCTTGATCTTCAACACATTTTGTGAAATTTTGAGCTGTCTGTGTTTGCTACAAGAGGAGATATCACAAAGTATGCGCTTTTGTTGTTTCCATTACTTTCAATGCATTTTGGCCTAAAACGAGCATTTGCTGTTTTCTCTTAAACACAACATGGGAGAAAAACCATTTCACATCATATTTGTGGGTTTTGGACTTCAACACATTCAGTGAAATTTTGAGCTATCTGTGTTTGCTACAAGAGGAGATATCACAAAGTATGCGCTTTTGTTGTTTCCATTGCTTTCAATGCATTTTGGCCTAAAATGAGCATTTGCTGTTTTCTCTTAAACGCAACATGGGAGAAAAACCATTTCACATCAGATTTGTGGGTCTTGGACTTCAACACATTCAGTTAAATTTTGAGCTATCTGTGTTTGCTACAAGAGGAGATATCACAAAGTATGCGCTTTTGTTGTTTTCATTGCTTTCAATTAATTTTGGCCTAAAACGAGCATTTGCTGTTTTCTCTTAAACGCAACATGGGAGAAAAAACATTTCACATCACATTTGTGGTTCTTGGTCTTCAACACATTGGGAGAAATTTTGAGCTGTCTGTGTTTGCTACAAGAGGAGATATCACAAAGTATGCGCTTTCGTTGTTTCCATTGCTTTCAATGCATTTTGGCCTAAAACGAGCATTTGCTGTTTTCTCTTAAACGCAACATGGGAGAATAACCATTTCACATCACATTTGTGGGTCTTGGTCTTCAACACATTCGGTGAAATTTTGGGCTGTCTGTGTTTGCTACAAGAGGAGATATCACAAAGTATGTGCTTTTTTTTTTGTTTCCATTGCTTTCAATGCATTTTGGCCTAAAATGAGCATTTGCTGTTTTCTCTAAAACGCAACATGGGAGAAAAACCATTTCACATCACATTTGTGGGTCTTGGTCTTCTACACATTTTGTGAAATTTTGAGCTGTCTGTGTTTGCTACAAGAGGAGATATCACAAAGTATGCGCTTTTGTTGTTTCCATTGCTTTCAATGCATTTTGGCCTAAAACGAGCATTTGCTGTTTTCTCTTAAACACAACATGGGAGAAAAACCATTTCACATCAGATTTCTGGGTCTTGGTCTTCAACACATTCGGTGAAATTTTGAGCTGTCTGTGTTTGCAACAAGAGGAGATATCACAAAGTATGCGCTTTTGTTGTTTCCATTGCTTTCAATGCATTTGGCCTAAAACGAGCATTTGCTGTTTTCTCTTAAATGAATCATAGGAGAAAAACCATTTCAATCACATTTGTGGGTCTTGGTCTTCAACACATTTGGTGAAATTTTGAGCTGTCTGTGTTTGCTACAAGAGGAGATATCACAAAGTATGCGCTTTTGTTGTTTCCATTGCTTTCAATGCATTTTGGCCTAAAACGAGCATTTGCTCTTGTCTCTTAAACGCAACATGGGAGAAAAACCATTTCACATCACATTTGTGGGTCTTGGTCTTCAACACATTCTGTGAAATTTTGAGCTGTCTGTGTTTGCTACAAGAGGAGATATCACAAAATATGCACTTTTGTTGTTTCCATTGCTTTCAATGCATATTGGCTTAAAACAAGCATTTGCTGTTTTCTCTTAAATGCAACATGGGAGAAAAACCATTTCACATCACATTTGTGGGTCTTGGTCTTCAACACATTCAGTGAAATTTTGACCTGTCTGTGTTTGCTACAAGAGGAGATATCACAAAGTTAGCGCTTTTGGTGTTTCCATTGCTTTCAATGCATTTTGGCCTAAAACGAGCATTTGCTGTTTTCTCTTAAACACAACATTTGAGAAAAACCATTTCACATCAGATTTGTGGGTCTTGGACTTCAAAACATTCAGTGAAATTTTGAGCTATCTGTGTTTGCTACAAGAGGAGATATCACAAAGTATGCGCTTTTGTTTTCATTGCTTTCAATTAATTTTGGCCTAAAACGAGCATTTGCTGTTTTCTCTTAAACGCAACATGGGAGAAAAAACATTTCACATCACATTTGTGGGTCTTGGTCTTCAACACATTGGGAGAAATTTTGAGCTGTCTGTGTTTGCTACAAGCGGAGATATCACAAAGTATGCGCTTTCATTATTTCCATTGCTTTCAATGCATTTTCGCCTAAAACGAGCATTTGCTGTTTTCTCTTAAACGCAACATGGGAGAAAAACCATTTCACATCACATTTGTGGGTCTTGGTCTTCAACACATTCGGTGAAATTTTGGGCTGTCTGTGTTTGCTACAAGAGGAGATATCACAAAGTATGTGCTTTTGTTGTTTCCATTGCTTTCAATGCATTTTGGCCTAAAATGAGCATTTGCTGTTTTCTCTAAAATGCAACATGGGAGAAAAACCATTTCACATCACATTTGTGGGTCTTGGTTTTCTACACATTTTGTGAAATTTTGAGCTGTCTGTGTTTGCTACAAGAGGAGATATCACAAAGTATGCGCTTTTGTTGTTTCCATTGCTTTCAATGCATTTTGGCCTAAAAAGAGCATTTGCTGTTTTCTCTTAAACGCAACATGGGAGAAAAACCATTTCACATCACATTTGTGGGTCTTGATCTTCAACACATTTTGTGAAATTTTGAGCTGTCTGTGTTTGCTACAAGAGGAGATATCACAAAGTATGCGCTTTTGTTGTTTCCATTACTTTCAATGCATTTTGGCCTAAAACGAGCATTTGCTGTTTTCTCTTAAACACAACATGGGAGAAAAACCATTTCACATCAGATTTGTGGGTTTTGGACTTCAACACATTCAGTGAAATTTTAAGCTATCTGTGTTTGCTACAAGAGGAGATATCACAAAGTATGCGCTTTTGTTGTTTCCATTGCTTTCAATGCATTTTGGCCTAAAATGAGCATTTGCTGTTTTCTCTTAAACGCAACATGGGAGAAAAACCATTTCACATCAGATTTGTGGGTCTTGGACTTCAACACATTCAGTTAAATTTTGAGCTATCTGTGTTTGCTACAAGAGGAGATATCACAAAGTATGCGCTTTTGTTGTTTTCATTGCTTTCAATGCATATTGGCCTAAAACGAGCATTTGCTGTTTTCTCTTAAACGCAACATGGGAGAATAACCATTTCACATCACATTTGTGGGTCTTGGTCTTCAACACATTCGGTGAAATTTTGGGCTGTCTGTGTTTGCTACAAGAGGAGATATCACAAAGTATGTGCTTTTTTTTTGTTTCCATTGCTTTCAATGCATTTTGGCCTAAAATGAGCATTTGCTGTTTTCTCTAAAACGCAACATGGGAGAAAAACCATTTCACATCACATTTGTGGGTCTTGGTCTTCAACACATTTTGTGAAATTTTGAGCTGTCTGTGTTTGCTACAAGAGGAGATATCACAAAGTATGCGCTTTTGTTGTTTCCTTTCCATTGCTTTCAATGCATTTTGGCCTAAAACGAGCATTTGCTCTTGTCTCTTAAACGCAACATGGGAGAAAAACCATTTCACATCACATTTGTGGGTCTTGGTCTTCAACACATTTGGTGAAATTTTGAGCTGTCTGTGTTTGCTACAAGAGGAGATATCACAAAATATGCACTTTTGTTGTTTCCATTGCTTTCAATGCATATTGCTTAAAACAAGCATTTGCTGTTTTCTCTTAAATGCAACATGGGAGAAAAACCATTTCACATCACATTTGTGGGTCTTGGTCTTCAACACATTCAGTGAAATTTTGACCTGTCTGTGTTTGCTACAAGAGGAGATATCACAAAGTTAGAGCTTTTGGTGTTTCCATTGCTTTCAATGCATTTTGGCCTAAAACGAGCATTTGCTGTTTTCTCTTAAACACAACATGGGAGAAAAACCATTTCACATCAGATTTGTGGGTCTTGGACTTCAAAACATTCAGTGAAATTTTGAGCTATCTGTGTTTGCTACAAGAGGAGATATCACAAAGTATGCGCTTTTGTTGTTTTCATTGCTTTCAATTAATTTTGGCCTAAAACGAGTATTTGCTGTTTTCTCTTAAACGCAACATGGGAGAAAAAACATTTCACATCACATTTGTGGGTCTTGGTCTTCAACACATTGGGAGAAATTTTGAGCTGTCTGTGTTTGCTACAAGAGGAGATATCACAAAGTATGCGCTTTCGTTATTTCCATTGCTTTCAATGCATATTCACCTAAAACGAGCATTTGCTGTTTCTCTTAAACGCAACATGGGAGAAAAACCATTTCACATCACATTTGTGGGTCTTGGTCTTCAACACATTCGGTGAAATTTTGGGCTGTCTGTGTTTGCTACAAGAGGAGATATCACAAAGTATGTGCTTTTGTTGTTTCCATTGCTTTCAATGCATTTTGGCCTAAAATGAGCCATTTGCTGTTTTCTCTAAAATGCAACATGGGAGAAAAACCATTTCACATCACATTTGTGGGTCTTGGTTTTCTACACATTTTGTGAAATTTTGAGCTGTCTGTGTTTGCTACAAGAGGAGATATCACAAAGTATGCGCTTTTTGTTGTTTCCATTGCTTTCAATGCATTTTGGCCTAAAAGAGCATTTGCTGTTTTCTCTTAAACGCAACATGGGAGAAAAACCATTTCACATCACATTTGTGGGTCTTGATCTTCAACACATTTTGTGAAATTTTGAGCTGTCTGTGTTTGCTACAAGAGGAGATATCACAAAGTATGCGCTTTTGTTGTTTCCATTACTTTCAATGCATTTTGGCCTAAAACGAGCATTTGCTGTTTTCTCTTAAACACAACATGGGAGAAAAACCATTTCACATCAGATTTGTGGGTTTTGGACTTCAACACATTCAGTGAAATTTTAAGCTATCTGTGTTTGCTACAAGAGGAGATATCACAAAGTATGCGCTTTTCTTGTTTCCATTGCTTTCAATGCATTTGGCCTAAAATGAGCATTTGCTGTTTTCTCTTAACGCAACATGGGAGAAAAACCATTTCACATCAGATTTGTGGGTCTTGGACTTCAACACATTCAGTTAAATTTTGAGCTATCTGTGTTTGCTACAAGAGGAGATATCACAAAAGTATGCGCTTTTGTTGTTTTCATTGCTTTCAATGCATATTGGCCTAAAACGAGCATTTGCTGTTTTCTCTTAAACGCAACATGGGAGAATAACCATTTCACATCACATTTGTGGGTCTTGGTCTTCAACACATTCGGTGAAATTTTGGGCTGTCTGTGTTTGCTACAAGAGGAGATATCACAAAGTATGTGCTTTTTTTTTTGTTTCCATTGCTTTCAATGCATTTTGGCCTAAATGAGCATTTGCTGTTTTCTCTAAAACGCAACATGGGAGAAAAACCATTTCACATCACATTTGTGGGTCTTGGTCTTCAACACATTTTGTGAAATTTTGAGCTGTCTGTGTTTGCTACAAGAGGAGATATCACAAAGTATGCGCTTTTGTTGTTTCCATTGCTTTCAATGCATTTTGGCCTAAAACGAGCATTTGCTCTTGTCTCTTAAACGCAACATGGGAGAAAAACCATTTCACATCACATTTGCTGGGTCTTGGTCTTCAACACATTTGGTGAAATTTTGAGCTGTCTGTGTTTGCTACAAGAGGAGATATCACAAAATATGCACTTTTGTTGTTTCCATTGCTTTCAATGCATAATGGCTTAAAACAAGCATTTGCTGTTTTCTCTTAAATGCAACATGGGAGAAAAACCATTTCACATCACATTTGTGGGTCTTGGTCTTCAACACATTCAGTGAAATTTTGACCTGTCTGTGTTTGCTACAAGAGGAGATATCACAAAGTTAGAGCTTTTGGTGTTTCCATTGCTTTCAATGCATTTTGGCCTAAAACGAGCATTTGCTGTTTTCTCTTAAACACAACATGGGAGAAAAACCATTTCACATCAATTTGTGGGTCTTGGACTTCAAAACATTCAGTGAAATTTTGAGCTATCTGTGTTTGCTACAAGAGAGATATCACAAAGTATGCGCTTTTGTTGTTTCATTGCTTTCAATTAATTTTGGCCTAAAACGAGTATTTGCTGTTTTCTCTTAAACGCAACATGGGAGAAAAAACATTTCACATCACATTTGTGGGTCTTGGTCTTCAACACATTGGGAGAAATTTTGAGCTGTCTGTGTTTGCTACAAGAGGAGATATCACAAAGTATGCGCTTTCGTTATTTCATGCTTTCAATGCATATTCACCTAAAACGAGCATTTGCTGTTTTCTCTTAAACGCAACATGGGAGAAAAACCATTTCACATCACATTTGTGGGTCTTGGTCTTCAACACATTCGGTGAAATTTTGGGCTGTCTGTGTTTGCTACAAGAGGAGATATCACAAAGTATGTGCTTTTGTTGTTTCCATTGCTTTCAATGCATTTTGGCCTAAAATGAGCATTTGCTGTTTTCTCTAAAATGCAACATGGGAGAAAAACCATTTCACATCACATTTGTGGGTCTTGGTTTTCTACACATTTTGTGAAATTTTGAGCTGTCTGTGTTTGCTACAAGAGGAGATATCACAAAGTATGCGCTTTTGTTGTTTCCATTGCTTTCAATGCATTTTGGCCTAAAAAGAGCATTTGCTGTTTTCTCTTAAACGCAACATGGGAGAAAAACCATTTCACATCACATTTGTGGGTCTTGATCTTCAACACATTTTGTGAAATTTTGAGCTGTCTGTGTTTGCTACAAGAGGAGATATCACAAAGTATGCGCTTTTGTTGTTTCCATTACTTTCAATGCATTTTGGCCTAAAACGAGCATTTGCTGTTTTCTCTTAAACACAACATGGGAGAAAAACCATTTCACATCAGATTTGTGGGTTTTGGACTTCAACACATTCAGTGAAATTTTAAGCTATCTGTGTTTGCTACAAGAGGAGATATCACAAAGTATGCGCTTTTGTTGTTTCCATTGCTTTCAATGCATTTTGGCCTAAAATGAGCATTTGCTGTTTTCTCTTAAACGCAACATGGGAGAAAAACCATTTCACATCAGATTTGTGGGTCTTGGACTTCAACACATTCAGTTAAATTTTGAGCTATCTGTGTTTGCTACAAGAGGAGATATCACAAAGTATGCGCTTTTGTTGTTTTCATTGCTTTCAATGCATATTGGCCTAAAACGAGCATTTGCTGTTTTCTCTTAAACGCAACATGGGAGAATAACCATTTCACATCACATTTGTGGGTCTTGGTCTTCAACACATTCGGTGAAATTTTGGGCTGTCTGTGTTTGCTACAAGAGGAGATATCACAAAGAATGTGCTTTTTTTTTGTTTCCATTGCTTTCAATGCATTTTGGCCTAAAATGAGCATTTGCTGTTTTCTCTAAAACGCAACATGGGAGAAAAACCATTTCACATCACATTTGTGGGTCTTGGTCTTCAACACATTTTGTGAAATTTTGAGCTGTCTGTGTTTGCTACAAGAGGAGATATCACAAAGTATGCGCTTTTGTTGTTTCCATTGCTTTCAATGCATTTTGGCCTAAAACGAGCATTTGCTGTTTTCTCTTAAACACAACATGGGAGAAAAACCATTTCACATCAGATTTCTGGGTCTTGGTCTTCAACACATTCGGTGAAATTTTGAGCTGTCTGTGTTTGCAACAAGAGGAGATATCACAAAGTATGCGCTTTTGTTGTTTCCATTGCTTTCAATGCATTTTGGCCTAAAACTAGCATTTGCTGTTTTCTCTTAAATGAATCATAGGAGAAAAACCATTTCAATCACATTTGTGGGTCTTGGTCTTCAACACATTTGGTGAAATTTTGAGCTGTCTGTGTTTGCTACAAGAGGAGATATCACAAAGTATGCGCTTTTGTTGTTTCCATTGCTTTCAATGCATTTTGGCCTAAAACGAGCATTTGCTCTTGTCTCTTAAACGCAACATGGGAGAAAAACCATTTCACATCACATTTGTGGGTCTTGGTCTTCAACACATTTGGTGAAATTTTGAGCTGTCTGTGTTTGCTACAAGAGGAGATATCACAAAATATGCACTTTTGTTGTTTCCATTGCTTTCAATGCATATTGGCTTAAAACAAGCATTTGCTGTTTTCTCTTAAATGCAACATGGGAGAAAAACCATTTCACATCACATTTGTGGGTCTTGGTCTTCAACACATTCAGTGAAATTTTGACCTGTCTGTGTTTGCTACAAGAGGAGATATCACAAAGTTAGAGCTTTTGGTGTTTCCATTGCTTTCAATGCATTTTGGCCTAAAACGAGCATTTGCTGTTTTCTCTTAAACACAACATGGGAGAAAAACCATTTCACATCAGATTTGTGGGTCTTGGACTTCAAAACATTCAGTGAAATTTTGAGCTATCTGTGTTTGCTACAAGAGGAGATATCACAAAGTATGCGCTTTTGTTGTTTTCATTGCTTTCAATTAATTTTGGCCTAAAACGAGTATTTGCTGTTTTCTCTTAAACGCAACATGGGAGAAAAAACATTTCACATCACATTTGTGGGTCTTGGTCTTCAACACATTGGGAGAAATTTTGAGCTGTCTGTGTTTGCTACAAGAGGAGATATCACAAAGTATGCGCTTTCGTTATTTCCATTGCTTTCAATGCATATTCACCTAAAACGAGCATTTGCTGTTTTCTCTTAAACGCAACATGGGAGAAAAACCATTTCACATCACATTTGTGGGTCTTGGTCTTCAACACATTCGGTGAAATTTTGGGCTGTCTGTGTTTGCTACAAGAGGAGATATCACAAAGTATGTGCTTTTGTTGTTTCCATTGCTTTCAATGCATTTTGGCCTAAAATGAGCATTTGCTGTTTTCTCTAAAATGCAACATGGGAGAAAAACCATTTCACATCACATTTGTGGGTCTTGGTTTTCTACACATTTTGTGAAATTTTGAGCTGTCTGTGTTTGCTACAAGAGGAGATATCACAAAGTATGCGCTTTTGTTGTTTCCATTGCTTTCAATGCATTTTGGCCTAAAAAGAGCATTTGCTGTTTTCTCTTAAACGCAACATGGGAGAAAAACCATTTCACATCACATTTGTGGGTCTTGATCTTCAACACATTTTGTGAAATTTTGAGCTGTCTGTGTTTGCTACAAGAGGAGATATCACAAAGTATGCGCTTTTGTTGTTTCCATTGCTTTCAATGCATTTTGGCCTAAAATGAGCATTTGCTGTTTTCTCTTAAACGCAACATGGGAGAAAAACCATTTCACATCAGATTTGTGGGTCTTGGACTTCAACACATTCAGTTAAATTTTGAGCTATCTGTGTTTGCTACAAGAGGAGATATCACAAAGTATGCGCTTTTGTTGTTTTCATTGCTTTCAATTAATTTTGGCCTAAAACGAGCATTTGCTGTTTTCTCTAAAACGCAACATGGGAGAAAAAACATTTCACATCACATTTGTGGTTCTTGGTCTTCAACACATTGGGAGAAATTTTGAGCTGTCTGTGTTTGCTACAAGAGGAGATATCACAAAGTATGCGCTTTCGTTGTTTCCATTGCTTTCAATGCATTTTGGCCTAAAACGAGCATTTGCTGTTTTCTCTTAAATGCAACATGGGAGAATAACCATTTCACATCACATTTGTGGGTCTTGGTCTTCAACACATTCGGTGAAATTTTGGGCTGTCTGTGTTTGCTACAAGAGGAGATATCACAAAGTATGCGCTTTTGTTGTTTCCATTGCTTTCAATGCATTTTGGCCTAAAACGAGCATTTGCTGTTTTCTCTTAAACGAATCATAGGAGAAAAACCATTTCAATCACATTTGTGGGTCTTGGTCTTCAACACATTTGGTGAAATTTTGAGCTGTCTGTGTTTGCTACAAGAGGAGATATCACAAAGTATGCGCTTTTGTTGTTTCCATGGCTTTCAATGCATTTTGGCCTAAAACGAGCATTTGCTGTTTTCTCTTAAACGCAACATGGGAGAAAAACCATTTCACATCACATTTGTGGGTCTTGGTCTTCAACACATTCGGTGAAATTTTGGGCTGTCTGTGTTTGCTACAAGAGGAGATATCACAAAGTATGTGCTTTTTTTGTTGTTTCCATTGCTTTCAATGCATTTTGGCCTAAAATGAGCATTTGCTGTTTTCTCTAAAACGCAACATGGGAGAAAAACCGTTTCACATCACATTTGTGGTTCTTGGTCTTCTACACATTTTGTGAAATTTTGAGCTGTCTGTGTTTGCTACAAGAGGAGATATCACAAAGTATGCGCTTTTGTTGTTTCCATTGCTTTCAATGCATTTTGGCCTAAAACGAGCATTTGCTGTTTTCTCTTAAACGAATCATAGGAGAAAAACCATTTCAATCACATTTGTGGGTCTTGGTCTTCAACACATTTGGTGAAATTTTGAGCTGTCTGTGTTTGCTACAAGAGGAGATATCACAAAGTATGCGCTTTTGTTGTTTCCATTGCTTTCAATGCATTTTGGCCTAAAACGAGCGTTTGCTGTTGTCTCTTAAACGCAATATGGGAGAAAAACCATTTCACATCACATTTGTGGGTCTTGGTCTTCAACACATTCTGTGACAGTTTGAGCTGTCTGTGTTTGCTACAAGAGGAGATATCACAAAATATGCACTTTTGTTGTTTCCATTGCTTTCAATGCATATTGGCCTAAAACGAGCATTTGCTGTTTTCTCTTAAACGCAACATGGGAGAAAAACCATTTCACATCACATTTGTGGGTCTTGGTCTTCAACACATTTGGTGAAATTTTGAGCTGTCTGTGTTTGCTACAAGAGGAGATATCACAAAGTATGCACTTTTGGTGTTTCCATTGCTTTCAATGCATTTTGGCCTAAAACGAGCATTTGCTGTTTTCTCTTAAACGCAACATGGGAGAAAAAACATTTCACATCACATTTGTGGGTCTTGGTCTTCAACACATTGGGAGAAATTTTGAGCTGTCTGTGTTTGCTACAAGAGGAGATATCACAAAGTATGCGCTTTCGTTGTTTCCTTTGCTTTCAATGCATTTTGGCCTAAAACGAGCATTTGCTGTTTTCTCTTAAACGCAACATGGGAGAAAAACCATTTCACATCACATTTGTGGGTCTTGGTCTTCAACACATTCGGTGAAATTTTGGGCTGTCTGTGTTTGCTACAAGAGGAGATATCACAAAGTATGCGCTTTTGTTGTTTCCATTGCTTTCAATGCATTTTGGCCTAAAACGAGCATTTGCTGTTTTCTCTAAAATGCAACATGGGAGAAAAACCATTTCACATCACATTTGTGGGTCTTGGTCTTCTACACATTTTGTGAAATTTTGAGCTGTCTGTGTTTGCTACAAGAGGAGATATCACAAAGTATGCGCTTTTGTTGTTTCCATTGCTTTCAATGCATTTTGGCCTAAAAAGAGCATTTGCTGTTTTCTCTTAAACGCAACATGGGAGAAAAACCATTTCACATCACATTTGTGGGTCTTGATCTTCAACACATTTTGTGAAATTTTGAGCTGTCTGTGTTTGCTACAAGAGGAGATATCACAAAGTATGCGCTTTTGTTGCTTCCATTGCTTTCAATGCATTTTTGCCTAAAATGAGCATTTGCTGTTTTCTCTTAAACACAACATGGGAGAAAAACCATTTCACATCAGATTTCTGGGTCTTGGTCTTCAACACATTCGGTGAAATTTTGAGCTGTCTGTGTTTGCTACAAGAGGAGATATCACAAAGTATGCGCTTTCGTTGTTTCCATTGCTTTCAATGCATTTTGGCCTAAAACGAGCATTTGCTGTTTTCTCTTAAATGCAACATGGGAGAATAACCATTTCACATCACATTTGTGGGTCTTGGTCTTCAACACATTCGGTGAAATTTTGGGCTGTCTGTGTTTGCTACAAGAGGAGATATCACAAAGTATGCGCTTTTGTTGTTTCCATTGCTTTCAATGCATTTTGGCCTAAAATGAGCATTTGCTGTTTTCTCTTAAACGAATCATAGGAGAAAAACCATTTCAATCACATTTGTGGGTCTTGGTCTTCAACACATTTGGTGAAATTTTGAGCTGTCTGTGTTTGCTACAAGAGGAGATATCACAAAGTATGCGCTTTTGTTGTTTCCATGGCTTTCAATGCATTTTGGCCTAAAACGAGCATTTGCTGTTTTCTCTTAAACGCAACATGGGAGAAAAACCATTTCACATCACATTTGTGGGTCTTGGTCTTCAACACATTCGGTGAAATTTTGGGCTGTCTGTGTTTGCTACAAGAGGAGATATCACAAAGTATGTGCTTTTTTTGTTGTTTCCATTGCTTTCAATGCATTTTGGCCTAAAATGAGCATTTGCTGTTTTCTCTAAAACGCAACATGGGAGAAAAACCATTTCACATCACATTTGTGGTTCTTGGTCTTCTACACATTTTGTGAAATTTTGAGCTGTCTGTGTTTGCTACAAGAGGAGATATCACAAAGTATGCGCTTTTGTTGTTTCCATTGCTTTCAATGCATTTTGGCCTAAAACGAGCATTTGCTGTTTTCTCTTAAACGAATCATAGGAGAAAAACCATTTCAATCACATTTGTGGGTCTTGGTCTTCAACACATTTGGTGAAATTTTGAGCTGTCTGTGTTTGCTACAAGAGGAGATATCACAAAGTATGCGCTTTTGTTGTTTCCATGGCTTTCAATGCATTTTGGCCTAAAACGAGCATTTGCTGTTTTCTCTTAAACGCAACATGGGAGAAAAACCATTTCACATCACATTTGTGGGTCTTGGTCTTCAACACATTCGGTGAAATTTTGGGCTGTCTGTGTTTGCTACAAGAGGAGATATCACAAAGTATGTGCTTTTTTTGTTGTTTCCATTGCTTTCAATGCATTTTGGCCTAAAATGAGCATTTGCTGTTTTCTCTAAAACGCAACATGGGAGAAAAACCATTTCACATCACATTTGTGGTTCTTGGTCTTCTACACATTTTGTGAAATTTTGAGCTGTCTGTGTTTGCTACAAGAGGAGATATCACAAAGTATGCGCTTTTGTTGTTTCCATTGCTTTCAATGCATTTTGGCCTAAAACGAGCATTTGCTGTTTTCTCTTAAACGAATCATAGGAGAAAAACCATTTCAATCACATTTGTGGGTCTTGGTCTTCAACACATTTGGTGAAATTTTGAGCTGTCTGTGTTTGCTACAAGAGGAGATATCACAAAGTATGCGCTTTTGTTGTTTCCATTGCTTTCAATGCATTTTGGCCTAAAACGAGCGTTTGCTGTTGTCTCTTAAACGCAATATGGGAGAAAAACCATTTCACATCACATTTGTGGGTCTTGGTCTTCAACACATTCTGTGACAGTTTGAGCTGTCTGTGTTTGCTACAAGAGGAGATATCACAAAATATGCGCTTTTGTTGTTTCCATTGCTTTCAATGCATATTGGCCTAAAACGAGCATTTGCTGTTTTCTCTTAAACGCAACATGGGAGAAAAACCATTTCACATCACATTTGTGGGTCTTGGTCTTCAACACATTTGGTGAAATTTTGAGCTGTCTGTGTTTGCTACAAGAGGAGATATCACAAAGTATGCACTTTTGGTGTTTCCATTGCTTTCAATGCATTTTGGCCTAAAACGAGCATTTGCTGTTTTCTCTTAAACGCAACATGGGAGAAAAAACATTTCACATCACATTTGTGGGTCTTGGTCTTCAACACATTGGGAGAAATTTTGAGCTGTCTGTGTTTGCTACAAGAGGAGATATCACAAAGTATGCGCTTTCGTTGTTTCCTTTGCTTTCAATGCATTTTGGCCTAAAACGAGCATTTGCTGTTTTCTCTTAAACGCAACATGGGAGAAAAACCATTTCACATCACATTTGTGGGTCTTGGTCTTCAACACATTCGGTGAAATTTTGAGCTGTCTGTGTTTGCTACAAGAGGAGATATCACAAAGTATGCACTTTTGGTGTTTCCATTGCTTTCAATGCATTTTGGCCTAAAACGAGCATTTGCTGTTTTCTCTTAAACGCAACATGGGAGAAAAAACATTTCACATCACATTTGTGGGTCTTGGTCTTCAACACATTGGGAGAAATTTTGAGCTGTCTGTGTTTGCTACAAGAGGAGATATCACAAAGTATGCGCTTTCGTTGTTTCCTTTGCTTTCAATGCATTTTGGCCTAAAACGAGCATTTGCTGTTTTCTCTTAAACGCAACATGGGAGAAAAACCATTTCACATCACATTTGTGGGTCTTGGTCTTCAACACATTCGGTGAAATTTTGGGCTGTCTGTGTTTGCTACAAGAGGAGATATCACAAAGTATGCGCTTTTGTTGTTTCCATTGCTTTCAATGCATTTTGGCCTAAAACGAGCATTTGCTGTTTTCTCTAAAATGCAACATGGGAGAAAAACCATTTCACATCACATTTGTGGGTCTTGGTCTTCTACACATTTTGTGAAATTTTGAGCTGTCTGTGTTTGCTACAAGAGGAGATATCACAAAGTATGCGCTTTTGTTGTTTCCATTGCTTTCAATGCATTTTGGCCTAAAAAGAGCATTTGCTGTTTTCTCTTAAACGCAACATGGGAGAAAAACCATTTCACATCACATTTGTGGGTCTTGATCTTCAACACATTTTGTGAAATTTTGAGCTGTCTGTGTTTGCTACAAGAGGAGATATCACAAAGTATGCGCTTTTGTTGCTTCCATTGCTTTCAATGCATTTTTGCCTAAAATGAGCATTTGCTGTTTTCTCTTAAACACAACATGGGAGAAAAACCATTTCACATCAGATTTCTGGGTCTTGGTCTTCAACACATTCGGTGAAATTTTGAGCTGTCTGTGTTTGCTACAAGAGGAGATATCACAAAGTATGCGCTTTCGTTGTTTCCATTGCTTTCAATGCATTTTGGCCTAAAACGAGCATTTGCTGTTTTCTCTTAAATGCAACATGGGAGAATAACCATTTCACATCACATTTGTGGGTCTTGGTCTTCAACACATTCGGTGAAATTTTGGGCTGTCTGTGTTTGCTACAAGAGGAGATATCACAAAGTATGCGCTTTTGTTGTTTCCATTGCTTTCAATGCATTTTGGCCTAAAACGAGCATTTGCTGTTTTCTCTTAAACGAATCATAGGAGAAAAACCATTTCAATCACATTTGTGGGTCTTGGTCTTCAACACATTTGGTGAAATTTTGAGCTGTCTGTGTTTGCTACAAGAGGAGATATCACAAAGTATGCGCTTTTGTTGTTTCCATGGCTTTCAATGCATTTTGGCCTAAAACGAGCATTTGCTGTTTTCTCTTAAACGCAACATGGGAGAAAAACCATTTCACATCACATTTGTGGGTCTTGGTCTTCAACACATTCGGTGAAATTTTGGGCTGTCTGTGTTTGCTACAAGAGGAGATATCACAAAGTATGTGCTTTTTTTGTTGTTTCCATTGCTTTCAATGCATTTTGGCCTAAAATGAGCATTTGCTGTTTTCTCTAAAACGCAACATGGGAGAAAAACCATTTCACATCACATTTGTGGTTCTTGGTCTTCTACACATTTTGTGAAATTTTGAGCTGTCTGTGTTTGCTACAAGAGGAGATATCACAAAGTATGCGCTTTTGTTGTTTCCATTGCTTTCAATGCATTTTGGCCTAAAACGAGCATTTGCTGTTTTCTCTTAAACGAATCATAGGAGAAAAACCATTTCAATCACATTTGTGGGTCTTGGTCTTCAACACATTTGGTGAAATTTTGAGCTGTCTGTGTTTGCTACAAGAGGAGATATCACAAAGTATGCGCTTTTGTTGTTTCCATGGCTTTCAATGCATTTTGGCCTAAAACGAGCATTTGCTGTTTTCTCTTAAACGCAACATGGGAGAAAAACCATTTCACATCACATTTGTGGGTCTTGGTCTTCAACACATTCGGTGAAATTTTGGGCTGTCTGTGTTTGCTACAAGAGGAGATATCACAAAGTATGTGCTTTTTTTGTTGTTTCCATTGCTTTCAATGCATTTTGGCCTAAAATGAGCATTTGCTGTTTTCTCTAAAACGCAACATGGGAGAAAAACCATTTCACATCACATTTGTGGTTCTTGGTCTTCTACACATTTTGTGAAATTTTGAGCTGTCTGTGTTTGCTACAAGAGGAGATATCACAAAGTATGCGCTTTTGTTGTTTCCATTGCTTTCAATGCATTTTGGCCTAAAACGAGCATTTGCTGTTTTCTCTTAAACGAATCATAGGAGAAAAACCATTTCAATCACATTTGTGGGTCTTGGTCTTCAACACATTTGGTGAAATTTTGAGCTGTCTGTGTTTGCTACAAGAGGAGATATCACAAAGTATGCGCTTTTGTTGTTTCCATTGCTTTCAATGCATTTTGGCCTAAAACGAGCGTTTGCTGTTGTCTCTTAAACGCAATATGGGAGAAAAACCATTTCACATCACATTTGTGGGTCTTGGTCTTCAACACATTCTGTGACAGTTTGAGCTGTCTGTGTTTGCTACAAGAGGAGATATCACAAAATATGCGCTTTTGTTGTTTCCATTGCTTTCAATGCATATTGGCCTAAAACGAGCATTTGCTGTTTTCTCTTAAACGCAACATGGGAGAAAAACCATTTCACATCACATTTGTGGGTCTTGGTCTTCAACACATTTGGTGAAATTTTGAGCTGTCTGTGTTTGCTACAAGAGGAGATATCACAAAGTATGCACTTTTGGTGTTTCCATTGCTTTCAATGCATTTTGGCCTAAAACGAGCATTTGCTGTTTTCTCTTAAACGCAACATGGGAGAAAAAACATTTCACATCACATTTGTGGGTCTTGGTCTTCAACACATTGGGAGAAATTTTGAGCTGTCTGTGTTTGCTACAAGAGGAGATATCACAAAGTATGCGCTTTCGTTGTTTCCTTTGCTTTCAATGCATTTTGGCCTAAAACGAGCATTTGCTGTTTTCTCTTAAACGCAACATGGGAGAAAAACCATTTCACATCACATTTGTGGGTCTTGGTCTTCAACACATTCGGTGAAATTTTGGGCTGTCTGTGTTTGCTACAAGAGGAGATATCACAAAGTATGCGCTTTTGTTGTTTCCATTGCTTTCAATGCATTTTGGCCTAAAACGAGCATTTGCTGTTTTCTCTAAAATGCAACATGGGAGAAAAACCATTTCACATCACATTTGTGGGTCTTGGTCTTCTACACATTTTGTGAAATTTTGAGCTGTCTGTGTTTGCTACAAGAGGAGATATCACAAAGTATGCGCTTTTGTTGTTTCCATTGCTTTCAATGCATTTTGGCCTAAAAAGAGCATTTGCTGTTTTCTCTTAAACGCAACATGGGAGAAAAACCATTTCACATCACATTTGTGGGTCTTGATCTTCAACACATTTTGTGAAATTTTGAGCTGTCTGTGTTTGCTACAAGAGGAGATATCACAAAGTATGCGCTTTTGTTGCTTCCATTGCTTTCAATGCATTTTTGCCTAAAATGAGCATTTGCTGTTTTCTCTTAAACACAACATGGGAGAAAAACCATTTCACATCAGATTTCTGGGTCTTGGTCTTCAACACATTCGGTGAAATTTTGAGCTGTCTGTGTTTGCTACAAGAGGAGATATCACAAAGTATGCGCTTTCGTTGTTTCCATTGCTTTCAATGCATTTTGGCCTAAAACGAGCATTTGCTGTTTTCTCTTAAATGCAACATGGGAGAATAACCATTTCACATCACATTTGTGGGTCTTGGTCTTCAACACATTCGGTGAAATTTTGGGCTGTCTGTGTTTGCTACAAGAGGAGATATCACAAAGTATGCGCTTTTGTTGTTTCCATTGCTTTCAATGCATTTTGGCCTAAAACGAGCATTTGCTGTTTTCTCTTAAACGAATCATAGGAGAAAAACCATTTCAATCACATTTGTGGGTCTTGGTCTTCAACACATTTGGTGAAATTTTGAGCTGTCTGTGTTTGCTACAAGAGGAGATATCACAAAGTATGCGCTTTTGTTGTTTCCATGGCTTTCAATGCATTTTGGCCTAAAACGAGCATTTGCTGTTTTCTCTTAAACGCAACATGGGAGAAAAACCATTTCACATCACATTTGTGGGTCTTGGTCTTCAACACATTCGGTGAAATTTTGGGCTGTCTGTGTTTGCTACAAGAGGAGATATCACAAAGTATGTGCTTTTTTTGTTGTTTCCATTGCTTTCAATGCATTTTGGCCTAAAATGAGCATTTGCTGTTTTCTCTAAAACGCAACATGGGAGAAAAACCATTTCACATCACATTTGTGGTTCTTGGTCTTCTACACATTTTGTGAAATTTTGAGCTGTCTGTGTTTGCTACAAGAGGAGATATCACAAAGTATGCGCTTTTGTTGTTTCCATTGCTTTCAATGCATTTTGGCCTAAAACGAGCATTTGCTGTTTTCTCTTAAACGAATCATAGGAGAAAAACCATTTCAATCACATTTGTGGGTCTTGTTCTTCAACACATTTGGTGAAATTTTGAGCTGTCTGTGTTTGCTACAAGAGGAGATATCACAAAGTATGCGCTTTTGTTGTTTCCATTGCTTTCAATGCATTTTGGCCTAAAACGAGCGTTTGCTGTTGTCTCTTAAACGCAACATGGGAGAAAAACCATTTCACATCACATTTGTGGGTCTTGGTCTTCAACACATTCTGTGACAGTTTGAGCTGTCTGTGTTTGCTACAAGAGGAGATATCACAAAATATGCGCTTTTGTTGTTTCCATTGCTTTCAATGCATATTGGCCTAAAACGAGCATTTGCTGTTTTCTCTTAACTGCAACATGGGAGAAAAACCATTTCACATCACATTTGTGGGTCTTGGTCTTCAACACATTCAGTGAAATTTTGACCTGTCTGTGTTTGCTACAAGAGGAGATATCACAAAGTTAGCGCTTTTGGTGTTTCCATTGCTTTCAATGCATTTTGGCCTAAAACGAGCATTTGCTGTTTTCTCTTAAACACAACATGGGAGAAAAACCATTTCACATCAGATTTGTGGGACTTGGACTTCAAAACATTCAGTGAAATTTTGAGCTATCTGTGTTTGCTACAAGAGGAGATATCACAAACTATGCGCTTTTGTTGTTTTCATTGCTTTCAATTAATTTTGGCCTAAAACGAGCATTTGCTGTTTTCTCTTAAATGCAACATGGGAGAAAAAACATTTCACATCACATTTGTGGGTCTTGGTCTTCAACACATTGGGAGAAATCTTGAGCTGTCTGTGTTTGCTACAAGAGGAGATATCACAAAGTATGCGCTTTCGTTATTTCCATTGCTTTCAATGCATTTTGGCCTAAAACGAGCATTTGCTGTTTTCTCTTAAACGCAACATGGGAGAAAAACCATTTCACATCACGTTTGTGGGTCTTGGTCTTCAACACATTCGGTGAAATTTTGGGCTGTCTGTGTTTGCTACAAGAGGAGATATCACAAAGTATGTGCTTTTGTTGTTTCCATTGCTTTCAATGCATTTTGGCCTAAAATGAGCATTTGCTGTTTTCTCTAAAACGCAACATGGGAGAAAAACCATTTCACATCACATTTGTGGGTCTTGGTTTTCTACACATTTTGTGAAATTTTGAGCTGTCTGTGTTTGCTACAAGAGGAGATATCACAAAGTATGCGCTTTTGTTGTTTCCATTGCTTTCAATGCATTTTGGCCTAAAACGAGCATTTGCTGTTTTCTCTAAAACGCAGCATGGGAGAAAAACCATTTCACATCACATTTGTGGGTCTTGGTCTTCTACACATTTTGTGAAATTTTGAGCTGTCTGTGTTTGCTACAAGAGGAGATATCACAAAGTATGCGCTTTTGTTGTTTCCATTGCTTTCAATGCATTTTGGCCTAAAAAGAGCATTTGCTGTTTTCTCTTAAACGCAACATGGGAGAAAAACCATTTCACATCAGATTTGTGGGTCTTGATCTTCAACACATTTTGTGAAATTTTGAGCTGTCTGTGTTTGCTACAAGAGGAGATATCACAAAGTATGCGCTTTTGTTGTTTCCATTGCTTTCAATGCATTTTTGCCTAAAATGAGCATTTGCTGTTTTCTCTTAAACACAACATGGGAGAAAAACCATTTCACATCAGATTTCTGGGTCTTGGTCTTCAACACATTCGGTGAAATTTTGAGCTGTCTGTGTTTGCAACAAGAGGAGATATCACAAAGTATGCGCTTTTGTTGTTTCCATTGCTTTCAATGCATTTTGGCCTAAAATGAGCATTTGCTGTTTTCTCTTAAATGAATCATAGGAGAAAAACCATTTCAATCACATTTGTGGGTCTTGGTCTTCAACACATTTGGTGAAATTTTGAGCTGTCTGTGTTTGCTACAAGAGGAGATATCACAAAGTATGCGCTTTTGTTGTTTCCATTGCTTTCAATGCATTTTGGCCTAAAACGAGCATTTGCTCTTGTCTCTTAAACGCAACATATGAGAAAAACCATTTCACATCACATTTGTGGGTCTTGGTCTTCAACACATTCGGTGAAATTTTGAGCTGTCTGTGTTTGCAACAAGAGGAGATATCACAAAGTATGCGCTTTTGTTGTTTCCATTGCTTTCAATGCATTTTGGCCTAAAATGAGCATTTGCTGTTTTCTCTTAAATGAATCATAGGAGAAAAACCATTTCAATCACATTTGTGGGTCTTGGTCTTCAACACATTTGGTGAAATTTTGAGCTGTCTGTGTTTGCTACAAGAGGAGATATCACAAAGTATGCGCTTTTGTTGTTTCCATTGCTTTCAATGCATTTTGGCCTAAAACGAGCATTTGCTCTTGTCTCTTAAACGCAACATGGGAGAAAAACCATTTCACATCACATTTGTGGGTCTTGGTCTTCAACACATTCTGTGAAATATTGAGCTGTCTGTGTTTGCTACAAGAGGAGATATCACAAAATATGCGCTTTTGTTGTTTCCATTGCTTTCAATGCATATTGGCTTAAAACAAGCATTTGCTGTTTTCTCTTAAATGCAACATGGGAGAAAAACCATTTCACATCACATTTGTGGGTCTTGGTCTTCAACACATTCAGTGAAATTTTGACCTGTCTGTGTTTGCTACAAGAGGAGATATCACAAAGTTAGCGCTTTTGGTGTTTCCATTGCTTTCAATGCATTTTGGCCTAAAACGAGCATTTGCTGTTTTCTCTTAAACACAACATGGGAGAAAAACCATTTCACATCAGATTTGTAGGTCTTGGACTTCAAAACATTCAGTGAAATTTTGAGCTATCTGTGTTTGCTACAAGAGGAGATATCACAAAGTATGCGCTTTTGTTGTTTTCATTGCTTTCAATTAATTTTGGCCTAAAACGAGCATTTGCTGTTTTCTCTTAAACGCAACATGGGAGAAAAAACATTTCACATCACATTTGTGGGTCTTGGTCTTCAACACATTGGGAGAAATTTTGAGCTGTCGGTGTTTGCTACAAGAGGAGATATCACAAAGTATGCGCTTTCGTTATTTCCATTGCTTTCAATGCATTTTGGCCTAAAACGAGCATTTGCTGTTTTCTCTTAAACGCAACATGGGAGAAAAACCATTTCACATCACATTTGTGGGTCTTGGTCTTCAACACATTCGGTGAAATTTTGGGCTGTCTGTGTTTGCTACAAGAGGAGATATCACAAAGTATGTGCTTTTGTTGTTTCCATTGCTTTCAATGCATTTTGGCCTAAAATAAGCATTTTGCTGTTTTCTCTAAAACGCAACATGGGAGAAAAACCATTTCACATCACATTTGTGGGTCTTGGTTTTCTACACATTTTGTGAAATTTTGAGCTGTCTGTGTTTGCTACAAGAGGAGATATCACAAAGTATGCGCTTTTGTTGTTTCCATTGCTTTCAATGCATTTTGGCCTAAAAAGAGCATTTGCTGTTTTCTCTTAAACGCAACATGGGAGAAAAACCATTTCACATCACATTTGTGGGTCTTGATCTTCAACACATTTTGTGAAATTTTGAGCTGTCTGTGTTTGCTACAAGAGGAGATATCACAAAGTATGCGCTTTTGTTGTTTCCATTACTTTCAATGCATTTTGGCCTAAAACGAGCATTTGCTGTTTTCTCTTAAACACAACATGGGAGAAAAACCATTTCACATCAGATTTGTGGGTTTTGGACTTCAACACATTCAGTGAAATTTTGAGCTATCTGTGTTTGCTACAAGAGGAGATATCACAAAGTATGCGCTTTTGTTGTTTCCATTGCTTTCAATGCATTTTGGCCTAAAATGAGCATTTGCTGTTTTCTCTTAAACGCAACATGGGAGAAAAAACATTTCACATCACATTTGTGGTTCTTGGTCTTCAACACATTGGGAGAAATTTTGAGCTGTCTGTGTTTGCTACAAGAGGAGATATCACAAAGTATGCGCTTTCGTTGTTTCCATTGCTTTCAATGCATTTTGGCCTAAAACGAGCATTTGCTGTTTTCTCTTAAACGCAACATGGGAGAAAAAACCATTTCACATCACATTTGTGGGTCTTGGTCTTCAACACATTCGGTGAAATTTTGAGCTGTCTGTGTTTGCTACAAGAGGAGATATCACAAAATATGCGCTTTTGTTGTTTCCATTGCTTTCAATGCATATTGGCCTAAAACAAGCATTTGCTGTTTTCTCTTAACTGCAACATGGGAGAAAAACCATTTCACATCACATTTGTGGGTCTTGGTCTTCAACACATTCAGTTAAATTTTGACCTGTCTGTGTTTGCTACAAGAGGAGATATCACAAAGTTAGCGCTTTTGGTGTTTCCATTGCTTTCAATGCATTTTGGCCTAAAACGAGCATTTGCTGTTTTCTCTTAAACACAACATGGGAGAAAAACCATTTCACATCAGATTTGTGGGTCTTGGACTTCAAAACATTCAGTGAAATTTTGAGCTATCTGTGTTTGCTACAAGAGGAGATATCACAAAGTATGCGCTTTCGTTATTTCCATTGCTTTCAATGCATTTTGGCCTAAAATGAGCATTTGCTGTTTTCTCTTAAATGAATCATAGGAGAAAAACCATTTCAATCACATTTGTGGGTCTTGGTCTTCAACACATTTGGTGAAATTTTGAGCTGTCTGTGTTTGCTACAAGAGGAGATATCACAAAGTATGCGCTTTTGTTGTTTCCATTGCTTTCAATGCATTTTGGCCTAAAACGAGCATTTGCTCTTGTCTCTTAAACGCAACATGGGAGAAAAACCATTTCACATCAGATTTGTGGGACTTGGACTTCAAAACATTCAGTGAAATTTTGAGCTATCTGTGTTTGCTACAAGAGGAGATATCACAAACTATGCGCTTTTGTTGTTTTCATTGCTTTCAATTAATTTTGGCCTAAAACGAGCATTTGCTGTTTTCTCTTAAATGCAACATGGGAGAAAAAACATTTCACATCACATTTGTGGGTCTTGGTCTTCAACACATTGGGAGAAATCTTGAGCTGTCTGTGTTTGCTACAAGAGGAGATATCACAAAGTATGCGCTTTCGTTATTTCCATTGCTTTCAATGCATTTTGGCCTAAAACGAGCATTTGCTGTTTTCTCTTAAACGCAACATGGGAGAAAAACCATTTCACATCACGTTTGTGGGTCTTGGTCTTCAACACATTCGGTGAAATTTTGGGCTGTCTGTGTTTGCTACAAGAGGAGATATCACAAAGTATGTGCTTTTGTTGTTTCCATTGCTTTCAATGCATTTTGGCCTAAAATGAGCATTTGCTGTTTTCTCTAAAACGCAACATGGGAGAAAAACCATTTCACATCACATTTGTGGGTCTTGGTTTTCTACACATTTTGTGAAATTTTGAGCTGTCTGTGTTTGCTACAAGAGGAGATATCACAAAGTATGCGCTTTTGTTGTTTCCATTGCTTTCAATGCATTTTGGCCTAAAACGAGCATTTGCTGTTTTCTCTAAAACGCAGCATGGGAGAAAAACCATTTCACATCACATTTGTGGGTCTTGGTCTTCTACACATTTTGTGAAATTTTGAGCTGTCTGTGTTTGCTACAAGAGGAGATATCACAAAGTATGCGCTTTTGTTGTTTCCATTGCTTTCAATGCATTTTGGCCTAAAAAGAGCATTTGCTGTTTTCTCTTAAACGCAACATGGGAGAAAAACCATTTCACATCAGATTTGTGGGTCTTGATCTTCAACACATTTTGTGAAATTTTGAGCTGTCTGTGTTTGCTACAAGAGGAGATATCACAAAGTATGCGCTTTTGTTGTTTCCATTGCTTTCAATGCATTTTTGCCTAAAATGAGCATTTGCTGTTTTCTCTTAAACACAACATGGGAGAAAAACCATTTCACATCAGATTTCTGGGTCTTGGTCTTCAACACATTCGGTGAAATTTTGAGCTGTCTGTGTTTGCAACAAGAGGAGATATCACAAAGTATGCGCTTTTGTTGTTTCCATTGCTTTCAATGCATTTTGGCCTAAAATGAGCATTTGCTGTTTTCTCTTAAATGAATCATAGGAGAAAAACCATTTCAATCACATTTGTGGGTCTTGGTCTTCAACACATTTGGTGAAATTTTGAGCTGTCTGTGTTTGCTACAAGAGGAGATATCACAAAGTATGCGCTTTTGTTGTTTCCATTGCTTTCAATGCATTTTGGCCTAAAACGAGCATTTGCTCTTGTCTCTTAAACGCAACATATGAGAAAAACCATTTCACATCACATTTGTGGGTCTTGGTCTTCAACACATTCGGTGAAATTTTGAGCTGTCTGTGTTTGCAACAAGAGGAGATATCACAAAGTATGCGCTTTTGTTGTTTCCATTGCTTTCAATGCATTTTGGCCTAAAATGAGCATTTGCTGTTTTCTCTTAAATGAATCATAGGAGAAAAACCATTTCAATCACATTTGTGGGTCTTGGTCTTCAACACATTTGGTGAAATTTTGAGCTGTCTGTGTTTGCTACAAGAGGAGATATCACAAAGTATGCGCTTTTGTTGTTTCCATTGCTTTCAATGCATTTTGGCCTAAAACGAGCATTTGCTCTTGTCTCTTAAACGCAACATGGGAGAAAAACCATTTCACATCACATTTGTGGGTCTTGGTCTTCAACACATTCTGTGAAATATTGAGCTGTCTGTGTTTGCTACAAGAGGAGATATCACAAAATATGCGCTTTTGTTGTTTCCATTGCTTTCAATGCATATTGGCTTAAAACAAGCATTTGCTGTTTTCTCTTAAATGCAACATGGGAGAAAAACCATTTCACATCACATTTGTGGGTCTTGGTCTTCAACACATTCAGTGAAATTTTGACCTGTCTGTGTTTGCTACAAGAGGAGATATCACAAAGTTAGCGCTTTTGGTGTTTCCATTGCTTTCAATGCATTTTGGCCTAAAACGAGCATTTGCTGTTTTCTCTTAAACACAACATGGGAGAAAAACCATTTCACATCAGATTTGTAGGTCTTGGACTTCAAAACATTCAGTGAAATTTTGAGCTATCTGTGTTTGCTACAAGAGGAGATATCACAAAGTATGCGCTTTTGTTGTTTTCATTGCTTTCAATTAATTTTGGCCTAAAACGAGCATTTGCTGTTTTCTCTTAAACGCAACATGGGAGAAAAAACATTTCACATCACATTTGTGGGTCTTGGTCTTCAACACATTGGGAGAAATTTTGAGCTGTCGGTGTTTGCTACAAGAGGAGATATCACAAAGTATGCGCTTTCGTTATTTCCATTGCTTTCAATGCATTTTGGCCTAAAACGAGCATTTGCTGTTTTCTCTTAAACGCAACATGGGAGAAAAACCATTTCACATCACATTTGTGGGTCTTGGTCTTCAACACATTCGGTGAAATTTTGGGCTGTCTGTGTTTGCTACAAGAGGAGATATCACAAAGTATGTGCTTTTGTTGTTTCCATTGCTTTCAATGCATTTTGGCCTAAAATAAGCATTTTGCTGTTTTCTCTAAAACGCAACATGGGAGAAAAACCATTTCACATCACATTTGTGGGTCTTGGTTTTCTACACATTTTGTGAAATTTTGAGCTGTCTGTGTTTGCTACAAGAGGAGATATCACAAAGTATGCGCTTTTGTTGTTTCCATTGCTTTCAATGCATTTTGGCCTAAAAAGAGCATTTGCTGTTTTCTCTTAAACGCAACATGGGAGAAAAACCATTTCACATCACATTTGTGGGTCTTGATCTTCAACACATTTTGTGAAATTTTGAGCTGTCTGTGTTTGCTACAAGAGGAGATATCACAAAGTATGCGCTTTTGTTGTTTCCATTACTTTCAATGCATTTTGGCCTAAAACGAGCATTTGCTGTTTTCTCTTAAACACAACATGGGAGAAAAACCATTTCACATCAGATTTGTGGGTTTTGGACTTCAACACATTCAGTGAAATTTTGAGCTATCTGTGTTTGCTACAAGAGGAGATATCACAAAGTATGCGCTTTTGTTGTTTCCATTGCTTTCAATGCATTTTGGCCTAAAATGAGCATTTGCTGTTTTCTCTTAAACGCAACATGGGAGAAAAAACATTTCACATCACATTTGTGGTTCTTGGTCTTCAACACATTGGGAGAAATTTTGAGCTGTCTGTGTTTGCTACAAGAGGAGATATCACAAAGTATGCGCTTTCGTTGTTTCCATTGCTTTCAATGCATTTTGGCCTAAAACGAGCATTTGCTGTTTTCTCTTAAACGCAACATGGGAGAAAAACCATTTCACATCACATTTGTGGGTCTTGGTCTTCAACACATTCGGTGAAATTTTGAGCTGTCTGTGTTTGCTACAAGAGGAGATATCACAAAATATGCGCTTTTGTTGTTTCCATTGCTTTCAATGCATATTGGCCTAAAACAAGCATTTGCTGTTTTCTCTTAACTGCAACATGGGAGAAAAACCATTTCACATCACATTTGTGGGTCTTGGTCTTCAACACATTCAGTTAAATTTTGACCTGTCTGTGTTTGCTACAAGAGGAGATATCACAAAGTTAGCGCTTTTGGTGTTTCCATTGCTTTCAATGCATTTTGGCCTAAAACGAGCATTTGCTGTTTTCTCTTAAACACAACATGGGAGAAAAACCATTTCACATCAGATTTGTGGGTCTTGGACTTCAAAACATTCAGTGAAATTTTGAGCTATCTGTGTTTGCTACAAGAGGAGATATCACAAAGTATGCGCTTTCGTTATTTCCATTGCTTTCAATGCATTTTGGCCTAAAATGAGCATTTGCTGTTTTCTCTTAAATGAATCATAGGAGAAAAACCATTTCAATCACATTTGTGGGTCTTGGTCTTCAACACATTTGGTGAAATTTTGAGCTGTCTGTGTTTGCTACAAGAGGAGATATCACAAAGTATGCGCTTTTGTTGTTTCCATTGCTTTCAATGCATTTTGGCCTAAAACGAGCATTTGCTCTTGTCTCTTAAACGCAACATGGGAGAAAAACCATTTCACATCACATTTGTGGGTCTTGGTCTTCAACACATTCTGTGAAATATTGAGCTGTCTGTGTTTGCTACAAGAGGAGATATCACAAATTATGCGCTTTTGTTGTTTCCATTGCTTTCAATGCATATTGGCTTAAAACAAGCATTTGCTGTTTTCTCTTAAATGCAACATGGGAGAAAAACCATTTCACATCACATTTGTGGGTCTTGGTCTTCAACACATTCAGTGAAATTTTGACCTGTCTGTGTTTGCTACAAGAGGAGATATCACAAAGTTAGCGCTTTTGGTGTTTCCATTGCTTTCAATGCATTTTGGCCTAAAACGAGCATTTGCTGTTTTCTCTTAAACACAACATGGGAGAAAAACCATTTCACATCAGATTTGTGGGTCTTGGACTTCAAAACATTCAGTGAAATTTTGAGCTATCTGTGTTTGCTACAAGAGGAGATATCACAAAGTATGCGCTTTTGTTGTTTTCATTGCTTTCAATTAATTTTGGCCTAAAACGAGCATTTGCTGTTTTCTCTTAAATGCAACATGGGAGAAAAAACATTTCACATCACATTTGTGGGTCTTGGTCTTCAACACATTGGGAGAAATTTTGTGCTGTCTGTGTTTGCTACAAGAGGAGATATCACAAAGTATGCGCTTTCGTTATTTCCATTGCTTTCAATGCATTTTGGCCTAAAACGAGCATTTGCTGTTTTCTCTTAAACGCAACATGGGAGAAAAACCATTTCACATCACATTTGTGGGTCTTGGTCTTCAACACATTCGTTGAAATTTTGGGCTGTCTGTGTTTGCTACAAGAGGAGATATCACAAAGTATGTGCTTTTGTTGTTTCCATTGCTTTCAATGCATTTTGGCCTAAAATAAGCATTTGCTGTTTTCTCTTAAACGCAACATGGGAGAAAAACCATTTCACATCACATTTGTGGGTCTTGGTTTTCTACACATTTTGTGAAATTTTGAGCTGTCTGTGTTTGCTACAAGAGGAGATATCACAAAGTATGCGCTTTTGTTGTTTCCATTGCTTTCAATGCATTTTGGCCTAAAAAGAGCATTTGCTGTTTTCTCTTAAACGCAACATGGGAGAAAAACCATTTCACATCACATTTGTGGGTCTTGATCTTCAACACATTTTGTGAAATTTTGAGCTGTCTGTGTTTGCTACAAGAGGAGATATCACAAAGTATGCGCTTTTGTTGTTTCCATTACTTTCAATGCATTTTGGCCTAAAACGAGCATTTGCTGTTTTCTCTTAAACACAACATGGGAGAAAAACCATTTCACATCAGATTTGTGGGTTTTGGACTTCAACACATTCAGTGAAATTTTGAGCTATCTGTGTTTGCTACAAGAGGAGATATCACAAAGTATGCGCTTTTGTTGTTTCCATTGCTTTCAATGCATTTTGGCCTAAAATGAGCATTTGCTGTTTTCTCTTAAACGCAACATGGGAGAAAAAACATTTCACATCACATTTGTGGTTCTTGGTATTCAACACATTGGGAGAAATTTTGAGCTGTCTGTGTTTGCTACAAGAGGAGATATCACAAAGTATGCGCTTTCGTTGTTTCCATTGCTTTCAATGCATTTTGGCCTAAAACGAGCATTTGCTGTTTTCTCTTAAACGCAACATGGGAGAAAAACCATTTCACATCACATTTGTGGGTCTTGGTCTTCAACACATTCGTTGAAATTTTGAGCTGTCTGTGTTTGCTACAAGAGGAGATATCACAAAATATGCGCTTTTGTTGTTTCCATTGCTTTCAATGCATATTGGCCTAAAACAAGCATTTGCTGTTTTCTCTTAACTGCAACATGGGAGAAAAACCATTTCACATCACATTTGTGGGTCTTGGTCTTCAACACATTCAGTGAAATTTTGACCTGTCTGTGTTTGCTACAAGAGGAGATATCACAAAGTTAGCGCTTTTGGTGTTTCCATTGCTTTCAATGCATTTTGGCCTAAAACGAGCATTTGCTGTTTTCTCTTAAACACAACATGGGAGAAAAACAATTTCACATCAGATTTGTGGGTCTTGGACTTCAAAACATTCAGTGAAATTTTGAGCTATCTGTGTTTGCTACAAGAGGAGATATCACAAAGTATGCGTTTTTGTTGTTTTCATTGCTTTCAATTAATTTTGGCCTAAAACGAGCATTTGCTGTTTTCTCTTAAATGCAACATGGGAGAAAAAACATTTCACATCACATTTGTGGGTCTTGGTCTTCAACACATTGGGAGAAATCTTGAGCTGTCTGTGTTTGCTACAAGAGGAGATAACACAAAGTATGCGCTTTCGTTATTTCCATTGCTTTCAATACATTTTGGCCTAAAACGAGCATTTGCTGTTTTCTCTTAAACGCAACATGGGAGAAAAACCATTTCACATCACGTTTGTGGGTCTTGGTCTTCAACACATTCGGTGAAATTTTGGGCTGTCTGTGTTTGCTACAAGAGGAGATATCACAAAGTATGTGCTTTTGTTGTTTCCATTGCTTTCAATGCATTTTGGCCTAAAATGAGCATTTGCTGTTTTCTCTAAAACGCAACATGGGAGAAAAACCATTTCACATCACATTTGTGGGTCTTGGTTTTCTACACATTTTGTGAAATTTTGAGCTGTCTGTGTTTGCTACAAGAGGAGATATCACAAAGTATGCGATTTTGTTGTTTCCATTGCTTTCAATGCATTTTGGCCTAAAACGAGCATTTGCTGTTTTCTCTAAAACGCAGCATGGGAGAAAAACCATTTCACATCACATATGTGGGTCTTGGTCTTCTACACATTTTGTGAAATTTTGAGCTGTCTGTGTTTGCTACAAGAGGAGATATCACAAAGTATGCGCTTTTGTTGTTTCCATTGCTTTCAATGCATTTTGGCCTAAAAAGAGCATTTGCTGTTTTCTCTTAAACGCAACATGGGAGAAAAACCATTTCACATCAGATTTGTGGGTCTTGATCTTCAACACATTTTGTGAAATTTTGAGCTGTCTGTGTTTGCTACAAGAGGAGATATCACAAAGTATGCGCTTTTGTTGTTTCCATTGCTTTCAATGCATTTTTGCCTAAAATGAGCATTTGCTGTTTTCTCTTAAACACAACATGGGAGAAAAACCATTTCACATCAGATTTCTGGGTCTTGGTCTTCAACACATTCGGTGAAATTTTGAGCTGTCTGTGTTTGCAACAAGAGGAGATATCACAAAGTATGCGCTTTTGTTGTTTCCATTGCTTTCAATGCATTTTGGCCTAAAAAGAGCATTTGCTGTTTTCTCTTAAACGCAACATGGGAGAAAAACCATTTCAATCACATTTGTGGGTCTTGGTCTTCAACACATTTGGTGAAATTTTGAGCTGTCTGTGTTTGCTACAAGAGGAGATATCACAAAGTATGCGCTTTTGTTGTTTCCATTGCTTTCAATGCATTTTGGCCTAAAACGAGCATTTGCTGTTTTCTCTTAAACGCAACATGGGAGAATAACCATTTCACATCACATTTGTGGGTCTTGGTCTTCAACACATTCGGTGAAATTTTGGGCTGTCTGTGTTTGCTACAAGAGGAGATATCACAAAGTATGTGCATTTTTTTTGTTTCCATTGCTTTCAATGCATTTTGGCCTAAAATGAGCATTTGCTGTTTTCTCTAAAACGCAACATGGGAGAAAAACCATTTCACATCACATTTGTGGGTCTTGGTCTTCTACACATTTTGTGAAATTTTGAGCTGTCTGTGTTTGCTACAAGAGGAGATATCACAAAGTATGCGCTTTTGTTGTTTCCATTGCTTTCAATGCATTTTGGCCTAAAACGAGCATTTGCTGTTTTCTCTTAAACGAATCATAGGAGAAAAACCATTTCATCCACATTTGTGGGTCTTGGTCTTCAACACATTTGGTGAAATTTTGAGCTGTCTGTGTTTGCTACAAGAGGAGATATCACAAAGTATGCGCTTTTGTTGTTTCCATTGCTTTCAATGCATTTTGGCCTAAAACGAGCATTTGCTGTTTTCTCTTAAACGCAACATGGGAGAAAAACCATTTCACATCACATTTGTGGGTCTTGGTCTTCAACACATTCGGTGAAATTTTGGGCTGTCTGTGTTTGCTACAAGAGGAGATATCACAAAGTATGTGCTTTTTTTGTTGTTTCCATTGCTTTCAATGCATTTTGGCCTAAAATGAGCATTTGCTGATTCTCTCTAAAACGCAACATGGGAGAAAAACCATTTCACATCACATTTGTGGGTCTTGGTCTTCTGCACATTTTGTGAAATTTTGAGCTGTCTGTGTTTGCTACAAGAGGAGATATCACAAAGTTAGCGCTTTTGGTGTTTCCATTGCTTTCAATGCATTTTGGCCTAAAACGAGCATTTGCTGTTTTCTCTTAAACACAACATGGGAGAAAAACCATTTCACATCAGATTTGTGGGTCTTGGACTTCAAAACATTCAGTGAAATTTTGAGCTATCTGTGTTTGCTACAAGAGGAGATATCACAAAGTATGCGCTTTTGTTGTTTTCATTGCTTTCAATTAATTTTGGCCTAAAACGAGCATTTGCTGTTTTCTCTTAAACGCAACATGGGAGAAAAACCATTTCACATCACATTTGTGGGTCTTGGTCTTCAACACATTCAGTGAAATTTTGACCTGTCTGTGTTTGCTACAAGAGGAGATATCACAAAGTTAGCGCTTTTGGTGTTTCCATTGCTTTCAATGCATTTTGGCCTAAAACGAGCATTTGCTGTTTTCTCTTAAACACAACATGGGAGAAAAACCATTTCACATCAGATTTGTAGGTCTTGGACTTCAAAACATTCAGTGAAATTTTGAGCTATCTGTGTTTGCTACAAGAGGAGATATCACAAAGTATGCGCTTTTGTTGTTTTCATTGCTTTCAATTAATTTTGGCCTAAAACGAGCATTTGCTGTTTTCTCTTAAACGCAACATGGGAGAAAAAACATTTCACATCACATTTGTGGGTCTTGGTCTTCAACACATTGGGAGAAATTTTGAGCTGTCTGTGTTTGCTACAAGAGGAGATATCACAAAGTATGCGCTTTCGTTATTTCCATTGCTTTCAATGCATTTTGGCCTAAAACGAGCATTTGCTGTTTTCTCTTAAACGCAACATGGGAGAAAAACCATTTCACATCACATATGTGGGTCTTGGTCTTCAACACATTCGGTGAAATTTTGGGCTGTCTGTGTTTGCTACAAGAGGAGATATCACAAAGTATGTGCTTTTGTTGTTTCCATTGCTTTCAATGCATTTTGGCCTAAAATAAGCATTTTGCTGTTTTCTCTAAAACGCAACATGGGAGAAAAACCATTTCACATCACATTTGTGGGTCTTGGTTTTCTACACATTTTGTGAAATTTTGAGCTGTCTGTGTTTGCTACAAGAGGAGATATCACAAAGTATGCGCTTTTGTTGTTT
Source organism: Taudactylus pleione (assembly GCA_031769625.1). NCBI lineage: Eukaryota > Metazoa > Chordata > Amphibia > Anura > Myobatrachidae > Taudactylus > Taudactylus pleione. Next base: position 38,058 of record JAUIMM010003286.1, on the reverse strand, counting down.
CCATTGCTTTCAATGCATTTTGGCCTAAAAAGAGCATTTGCTGTTTTCTCTTAAACGCAACATGGGAGAAAAACCATTTCACATCACATTTGTGGGTCTTGATCTTCAACACATTTTGTGAAATTTTGAGCTGTCTGTGTTTGCTACAAGAGGAGATATCACAAAGTATGCGCTTTTGTTGTTTCCATTACTTTCAATGCATTTTGGCCTAAAACGAGCATTTGCTGTTTTCTCTTAAACACAACATGGGAGAAAAACCATTTCACATCAGATTTGTGGGTTTTGGACTTCAACACATTCAGTGAAATTTTGAGCTATCTGTGTTTGCTACAAGAGGAGATATCACAAAGTATGCGCTTTTGTTGTTTCCATTGCTTTCAATGCATTTTGGCCTAGAATGAGCATTTGCTGTTTTCTCTTAAACGCAACATGGGAGAAAAAACATTTCACATCACATTTGTGGTTCTTGGTCTTCAACACATTGGGAGAAATTTTGAGCTGTCTGTGTTTGCTACAAGAGGAGATATCACAAAGTATGCGCTTTCGTTGTTTCCATTGCTTTCAATGCATTTTGGCCTAAAACGAGCATTTGCTGTTTTCTCTTAAACGCAACATGGGAGAAAAACCATTTCACATCACATTTGTGGGTCTTGGTCTTCAACACATTCGGTGAAATTTTGAGCTGTCTGTGTTTGCTACAAGAGGAGATATCACAAAATATGCGCTTTTGTTGTTTCCATTGCTTTCAATGCATATTGGCCTAAAACAAGCATTTGCTGTTTTCTCTTAACTGCAACATGGGAGAAAAACCATTTCACATCACATTTGTGGGTCTTGGTCTTCAACACATTCAGTGAAATTTTGACCTGTCTGTGTTTGCTACAAGAGGAGATATCACAAAGTTAGCGCTTTTGGTGTTTCCATTGCTTTCAATGCATTTTGGCCTAAAACGAGCATTTGCTGTTTTCTCTTAAACACAACATGGGAGAAAAACCATTTCACATCAGATTTGTGGGTCTTGGACTTCAAAACATTCAGTGAAATTTTGAGCTATCTGTGTTTGCTACAAGAGGAGATATCACAAAGTATGCGCTTTTGTTGTTTTCATTGCTTTCAATTAATTTTGGCCTAAAACGAGTATTTGCTGTTTTCTCTTAAATGCAACATGGGAGAAAAAACATTTCACATCACATTTGTGGGTCTTGGTCTTCAACACATTGGGAGAAATCTTGAGCTGTCTGTGTTTGCTACAAGAGGAGATATCACAAAGTATGCGCTTTCGTTATTTCCATTGCTTTCAATGCATTTTGGCCTAAAATGAGCATTTGCTGTTTTCTCTTAAATGAATCATAGGAGAAAAACCATTTCAATCACATTTGTGGGTCTTGGTCTTCAACACATTTGGTGAAATTTTGAGCTGTCTGTGTTTGCTACAAGAGGAGATATCACAAAGTATGCGCTTTTGTTGTTTCCATTGCTTTCAATGCATTTTGGCCTAAAACGAGCATTTGCTCTTGTCTCTTAAACGCAACATGGGAGAAAAACCATTTCACATCACATTTGTGGGTCTTGGTCTTCAACACATTCTGTGAAATATTGAGCTGTCTGTGTTTGCTACAAGAGGAGATATCACAAATTATGCGCTTTTGTTGTTTCCATTGCTTTCAATGCATATTGGCTTAAAACAAGCATTTGCTGTTTTCTCTTAAATGCAACATGGGAGAAAAACCATTTCACATCACATTTGTGGGTCTTGGTCTTCAACACATTCAGTGAAATTTTGACCTGTCTGTGTTTGCTACAAGAGGAGATATCACAAAGTTAGCGCTTTTGGTGTTTCCATTGCTTTCAATGCATTTTGGCCTAAAACGAGCATTTGCTGTTTTCTCTTAAACACAACATGGGAGAAAAACCATTTCACATCAGATTTGTGGGTCTTGGACTTCAAAACATTCAGTGAAATTTTGAGCTATCTGTGTTTGCTACAAGAGGAGATATCACAAAGTATGCGTTTTTGTTGTTTTCATTGCTTTCAATTAATTTTGGCCTAAAACGAGCATTTGCTGTTTTCTCTTAAATGCAACATGGGAGAAAAAACATTTCACATCACATTTGTGGGTCTTGGTCTTCAACACATTGGGAGAAATCTTGAGCTGTCTGTGTTTGCTACAAGAGGAGATATCACAAAGTATGCGCTTTTGTTGTTTCCATTGCTTTCAATGCATTTTGGCCTAAAATGAGCATTTGCTGTTTTCTCTTAAACGCAACATGGGAGAAAAAACATTTCATATCACATTTGTGGTTCTTGGTATTCAACACATTGGGAGAAATTTTGAGCTGTCTGTGTTTGCTACAAGAGGAGATATCACAAAGTATGCGCTTTTGTTGTTTCCATTGCTTTCAATGCATTTTGGCCTAAAACGAGCATTTGCTGTTTTCTCTTAAACGCAACATGGGAGAAAAACCATTTCACATCACATTTGTGGGTCTTGGTCTTCAACACATTCGGTGAAATTTTGAGCTGTCTGTGTTTGCTACAAGAGGAGATATCACAAAATATGCGCTTTTGTTGTTTCCATTGCTTTCAATGCATATTGGCCTAAAACAAGCATTTGCTGTTTTCTCTTAACTGCAACATGGGAGAAAAACCATTTCACATCACATTTGTGGGTCTTGGTCTTCAACACATTCAGTGAAATTTTGACCTGTCTGTGTTTGCTACAAGAGGAGATATCACAAAGTTAGCGCTTTTGGTGTTTCCATTGCTTTCAATGCATTTTGGCCTAAAACGAGCATTTGCTGTTTTCTCTTAAACACAACATGGGAGAAAAACCATTTCACATCAGATTTGTGGGTCTTGGACTTCAAAACATTCAGTGAAATTTTGAGCTATCTGTGTTTGCTACAAGAGGAGATATCACAAAGTATGCGTTTTTGTTGTTTTCATTGCTTTCAATTAATTTTGGCCTAAAACGAGCATTTGCTGTTTTCTCTTAAATGCAACATGGGAGAAAAAACATTTCACATCACATTTGTGGGTCTTGGTCTTCAACACATTGGGAGAAATCTTGAGCTGTCTGTGTTTGCTACAAGAGGAGATAACACAAAGTATGCGCTTTCGTTATTTCCATTGCTTTCAATGCATTTTGGCCTAAAACGAGCATTTGCTGTTTTCTCTTAAACGCAAAATGGGAGAAAAACCATTTCACATCACGTTTGTGGGTCTTGGTCTTCAACACATTCGGTGAAATTTTGGGCTGTCTGTGTTTGCTACAAGAGGAGATATCACAAAGTATGTGCTTTTGTTGTTTCCATTGCTTTCAATGCATTTTGGCCTAAAATGAGCATTTGCTGTTTTCTCTAAAACGCAACATGGGAGAAAAACCATTTCACATCACATTTGTGGGTCTTGGTTTTCTACACATTTTGTGAAATTTTGAGCTGTCTGTGTTTGCTACAAGAGGAGATATCACAAAGTATGCGATTTTGTTGTTTCCATTGCTTTCAATGCATTTTGGCCTAAAACGAGCATTTGCTGTTTTCTCTAAAACGCAGCATGGGAGAAAAACCATTTCACATCACATTTGTGGGTCTTGGTCTTCTACACATTTTGTGAAATTTTGAGCTGTCTGTGTTTGCTACAAGAGGAGATATCACAAAGTATGCGCTTTTGTTGTTTCCATTGCTTTCAATGCATTTTGGCCTAAAAAGAGCATTTGCTGTTTTCTCTTAAACGCAACATGGGAGAAAAACCATTTCACATCAGATTTGTGGGTCTTGATCTTCAACACATTTTGTGAAATTTTGAGCTGTCTGTGTTTGCTACAAGAGGAGATATCACAAAGTATGCGCTTTTGTTGTTTCCATTGCTTTCAATGCATTTTTGCCTAAAATGAGCATTTGCTGTTTTCTCTTAAACACAACATGGGAGAAAAACCATTTCACATCAGATTTCTGGGTCTTGGTCTTCAACACATTCGGTGAAATTTTGAGCTGTCTGTGTTTGCAACAAGAGGAGATATCACAAAGTATGCGCTTTTGTTGTTTCCATTGCTTTCAATGCATTTTGGCCTAAAATGAGCATTTGCTGTTTTCTCTTAAATGAATCATATTAGAAAAACCATTTCAATCACATTTGTGGGTCTTGGTCTTCAACACATTTGGTGAAATTTTGAGCTGTCTGTGTTTGCTACAAGAGGAGATATCACAAAGTATGCGCTTTTGTTGTTTCCATTGCTTTCAATGCATTTTGGCCTAAAACGAGCATTTGCTGTTTTCTCTTAAACGCAACATGGGAGAATAACCATTTCACATCACATTTGTGGGTCTTGGTCTTCAACACATTCGGTGAAATTTTGGGCTGTCTGTGTTTGCTACAAGAGGAGATATCACAAAGTATGTGCATTTTTTTTGTTTCTATTGCTTTCAATGCATTTTGGCCTAAAATGAGCATTTGCTGTTTTCTCTAAAACGCAACATGGGAGAAAAACCATTTCACATCACATTTGTGGGTCTTGGTCTTCTACACATTTTGTGAAATTTTGAGCTGTCTGTGTTTGCTACAAGAGGAGATATCACAAAGTATGCGCTTTTGTTGTTTCCATTGCTTTCAATGCATTTTGGCCTAAAACGAGCATTTGCTGTTTTCTCTTAAACGAATCATAGGAGAAAAACCATTTCAATCACATTTGTGGGTCTTGGTCTTCAACACATTTGGTGAAATTTTGAGCTGTCTGTGTTTGCTACAAGAGGAGATATCACAAAGTATGCGCTTTTGTTGTTTCCATTGCTGTCAATGCATTTTGGCCTAAAACGAGCATTTGCTGTTTTCTCTTAAACGCAACATGGGAGAAAAACCATTTCACATCACATTTGTGGGTCTTGGTCTTCAACACATTCGGTGAAATTTTGGGCTGTCTGTGTTTGCTACAAGAGGAGATATCACAAAGTATGTGCTTTTTTTGTTGTTTCCATTGCTTTCAATGCATTTTGGCCTAAAATGAGCATTTGCTGTTTTCTCTAAAACGCAACATGGGAGAAAAACCATTTCACATCACATTTGTGGGTCTTGGTCTTCTACACATTTTGTGAAATTTTGAGCTGTCTGTGTTTGCTACAAGAGGAGATATCACAAAGTTAGCGCTTTTGGTGTTTCCATTGCTTTCAATGCATTTTGGCCTAAAACGAGCATTTGCTGTTTTCTCTTAAACACAACATGGGAGAAAAACCATTTCACATCAGATTTGTGGGTCTTGGACTTCAAAACATTCAGTGAAATTTTGAGCTATCTGTGTTTGCTACAAGAGGAGATATCACAAAGTATGCGCTTTTGTTGTTTTCATTGCTTTCAATTAATTTTGGCCTAAAACGAGCATTTGCTGTTTTCTCTTAAACGCAACATGGGAGAAAAAACATTTCACATCACATTTGTGGGTCTTGGTCTTCAACACATTCGGTGAAATTTTGGGCTGTCTGTGTTTGCTACAAGAGGAGATATCACAATGTATGTGCTTTTGTTGTTTCCATTGCTTTCAATGCATTTTGGCCTAAAATGAGCATTTGCTGTTTTCTCTAAAACGCAACATGGGAGAAAAACCATTTCACATCACATTTGTGGGTCTTGGTTTTCTACACATTTTGTGAAATTTTGAGCTGTCTGTGTTTGCTACAAGAGGAGATATCACAAAGTATGCGCTTTTGTTGTTTCCTTTGCTTTCAATGCATTTTGGCCTAAAAAGAGCATTTGCTGTTTTCTCTTAAACGCAACATGGGAGAAAAACCATTTCACATCACATTTGTGGGTCTTGATCTTCAACACATTTTGTGAAATTTTGAGCTGTCTGTGTTTGCTACAAGAGGAGATATCACAAAGTATGCGCTTTTGTTGTTTCCATTGCTTTCAATGCATTTTGGCCTAAAATGAGCATTTGCTGTTTTCTCTTAAATGAATAATAGGAGAAAAACCATTTCAATCACATTTGTGGGTCTTGGTCTTCAACACATTTGGTGAAATTTTGAGCTGTCTGTGTTTGCTACAAGAGGAGATATCACAAAGTATGCGCTTTTGTTGTTTCCATTGCTTTCAATGCATTTTGGCCTAAAACGAGCATTTGCTCTTGTCTCTTAAACGCAACATGTGAGAAAAACCATTTCACATCACATTTGTGGGTCTTGGTCTTCAACACATTCTGTGAAATTTTGAGCTGTCTGTGTTTGCTACAAGAGGAGATATCACAAAATATGCGCTTTTGTTGTTTCCATTGCTTTCAATGCATATTGGCTTAAAACAAGCATTTGCTGTTTTCTCTTAAATGCAACATGGGAGAAAAACCATTTCACATCACATTTGTGGGTCTTGGTCTTCAACACATTCAGTGAAATTTTGACCTGTCTGTGTTTGCTACAAGAGGAGATATCACAAAGTTAGCGCTTTTGGTGTTTCCATTGCTTTCAATGCATTTTGGCCTAAAACGAGCATTTGCTGTTTTCTCTTAAACACAACATAGGAGAAAAACCATTTCACATCAGATTTGTGGGTCTTGGACTTCAAAACATTCAGTGAAATTTTGAGCTATCTGTGTTTGCTACAAGAGGAGATATCACAAAGTATGCGCTTTTGTTGTTTTCATTGCTTTCAATTAATTTTGGCCTAAAACGAGCATTTGCTGTTTTCTCTTAAATGCAACATGGGAGAAAAAACATTTCACATCACATTTGTGGGTCTTGGTCTTCAACACATTCGGTGAAATTTTGGGCTGTCTGTGTTTGCTACAAGAGGAGATATCACAAAGTATGTGCTTTTGTTGTTTCCATTGCTTTCAATGCATTTTGGCCTAAAATAAGCATTTGCTGTTTTCTCTAAAACGCAACATGGGAGAAAAACCATTTCACATCACATTTGTGGGTCTTGGTTTTCTACACATTTTGTGAAATTTTGAGCTGTCTGTGTTTGCTACAAGAGGAGATATCACAAAGTATGCGCTTTTGTTGTTTCCATTGCTTTCAATGCATTTTGGCCTAAAAAGAGCATTTGCTGTTTTCTCTTAAACGCAACATGGGAGAAAAACCATTTCACATCACATTTGTGGGTCTTGGTCTTCAACACATTCTGTGAAATTTTGAGCTGTCTGTGTTTGCTACAAGAGGAGATATCACAAAATATGCGCTTTTGTTGTTTCCATTGCTTTCAATGCATATTGGCTTAAAACAAGCATTTGCTGTTTTCTCTTAAATGCAACATGGGAGAAAAACCATTTCACATCACATTTGTGGGTCTTGGTCTTCAACACATTCAGTGAAATTTTGACCTGTCTGTGTTTGCTACAAGAGGAGATATCACAAAGTTAGCGCTTTTGGTGTTTCCATTGCTTTCAATGCATTTTGGCCTAAAACGAGCATTTGCTGTTTTCTCTTAAACACAATATGGGAGAAAAACCATTTCACATCAGATTTGTGGGTCTTGGACTTCAAAACATTCAGTGAAATTTTGAGCTATCTGTGTTTGCTACAAGAGGAGATATCACAAAGTATGCGCTTTTGTTGTTTTCATTGCTTTCAATTAATTTTGGCCTAAAACGAGCATTTGCTGTTTTCTCTTAAACGCAACATGGGAGAAAAAACATTTCACATCACATTTGTGGGTCTTGGTCTTCAACACATTGGGAGAAATTTTGAGCTGTCTGTGTTTGCTACAAGAGGAGATATCACAAAGTATGCGCTTTCGTTATTTCCATTGCTTTCAATGCATTTTGGCCTAAAACGAGCATTTGCTGTTTTCTCTTAAACGCAACATGGGAGAAAAACCATTTCACATCACATTTGTGGGTCTTGGTCTTCAACACATTCGGTGAAATTTTGGGCTGTCTGTGTTTGCTACAGGAGGAGATATCACAAAGTATGTGCTTTTGTTGTTTCCATTGCTTTCAATGCATTTTGGCCTAAAATAAGCATTTGCTGTTTTCTCTAAAACGCAACATGGGAGAAAAACCATTTCACATCACATTTGTGGGTCTTGGTTTTCTACACATTTTGTGAAATTTTGAGCTGTCTGTGTTTGCTACAAGAGGAGATATCACAAAGTATGCGCTTTTGTTGTTTCCATTGCTTTCAATGCATTTTGGCCTAAAAAGAGCATTTGCTGTTTTCTCTTAAACGCAACATGGGAGAAAAACCATTTCACATCACATTTGTGGGTCTTGATCTTCAACACATTTTGTGAAATTTTGAGCTGTCTGTGTTTGCTACAAGAGGAGATATCACAAAGTATGCGCTTTTGTTGTTTCCATTACTTTCAATGCATTTTGGTCTAAAATGAGCATTTGCTGTTTTCTCTTAAACGCAACATGGGAGAAAAAACATTTCACATCACATTTGTGGTTCTTGGTCTTCAACACATTGGGAGAAATTTTGAGCTGTCTGTGTTTGCTACAAGAGGAGATATCACAAAGTATGCGCTTTCGTTGTTTCCATTGCTTTCAATGCATTTTGGCCTAAAACGAGCATTTGCTGTTTTCTCTTAAACGCAACATGGGAGAAAAACCATTTCACATCACATTTGTGGGTCTTGGTCTTCAACACATTCGGTGAAATTTTGAGCTGTCTGTGTTTGCTACAAGAGGAGATATCACAAAATATGCGCTTTTGTTGTTTCCATTGCTTTCAATGCATATTGGCCTAAAACAAGCATTTGCTGTTTTCTCTTAACTGCAACATGGGAGAAAAACCATTTCACATCACATTTGTGGGTCTTGGTCTTCAACACATTCAGTGAAATTTTGACCTGTCTGTGTTTGCTACAAGAGGAGATATCACAAAGTTAGCGCTTTTGGTGTTTCCATTGCTTTCAATGCATTTTGGCCTAAAACGAGCATTTGCTGTTTTCTCTTAAACACAACATGGGAGAAAAGCCATTTCACATCAGATTTGTGGGTCTTGGACTTCAAAACATTCAGTGAAATTTTGAGCTATCTGTGTTTGCTACAAGAGGAGATATCACAAAGTATGCGCTTTTGTTGTTTTCATTGCTTTCAATTAATTTTGGCCTAAAACGAGCATTTGCTGTTTTCTCTTAAATGCAACATGGGAGAAAAAACATTTCACATCACATTTGTGGGTCTTGGTCTTCAACACATTGGGAGAAATCTTGAGCTGTCTGTGTTTGCTACAAGAGGAGATATCACAAAGTATGCGCTTTCGTTATTTCCATTGCTTTCAATGCATTTTGGCCTAAAACGAGCATTTGCTGTTTTCTCTTAAATGCAACATGGGAGAAAAACCATTTCACATCACGTTTGTGGGTCTTGGTCTTCAACACATTCGGTGAAATTTTGGGCTGTCTGTGTTTGCTACAAGAGGAGATATCACAAAGTATGTGCTTTTGTTGTTTCCATTGCTTTCAATGCATTTTGGCCTAAAATGAGCATTTGCTGTTTTCTCTAAAACGCAACATGGGAGAAAAACCATTTCACATCACATTTGTGGGTCTTGGTTTTCTACACATTTTGTGAAATTTTGAGCTGTCTGTGTTTGCTACAAGAGGAGATATCACAAAGTATGCGCTTTTGTTGTTTCCATTGCTTTCAATGCATTTTGGCCTAAAATGAGCATTTGCTGTTTTCTCTAAAACGCAGCATGGGAGAAAAACCATTTCACATCACATTTGTGGGTCTTGGTCTTCTACACATTTTGTGAAATTTTGAGCTCTCTGTGTTTGCTACAAGAGGAGATATCACAAAGTATGCGCTTTTGTTGTTTCCATTGCTTTCAATGCATTTTGGCCTAAAAAGAGCATTTGCTGTTTTCTCTTAAACGCAACATGGGAGAAAAACCATTTCACATCAGATTTGTGGGTCTTGATCTTCAACACATTTTGTGAAATTTTGAGCTGTCTGTGTTTGCTACAAGAGGAGATATCACAAAGTATGTGCTTTTGTTGTTTCCATTGCTTTCAATGCATTTTTGCCTAAAATGAGCATTTGCTGTTTTCTCTTAAACACAACATGGGAGAAAAACCATTTCACATCAGATTTCTGGGTCTTGGTCTTCAACACATTCGGTGAAATTTTGAGCTGTCTGTGTTTGCAACAAGAGGAGATATCACAAAGTATGCGCTTTTGTTGTTTCCATTGCTTTCAATGCATTTTGGCCTAAAATGAGCATTTGCTGTTTTCTCTTAAATGAATCATAGGAGAAAAACCATTTCAATCACATTTGTGGGTCTTGGTCTTCAACACATTTGGTGAAATTTTGAGCTGTCTGTGTTTGCTACAAGAGGAGATATCACAAAGTATGCGCTTTTGTTGTTTCCATTGCTTTCAATGCATTTTGGCCTAAAACGAGCATTTGCTCTTGTCTCTTAAAGGCAACATATGAGAAAAACCATTTCACATCACATTTGTGGGTCTTGGTCTTCAACACATTCGGTGAAATTTTGAGCTGTCTGTGTTTGCAACAAGAGGAGATATCACAAAGTATGCGCTTTTGTTGTTTCCATTGCTTTCAATGCATTTTGGCCTAAAATGAGCATTTGCTGTTTTCTCTTAAATGAATCATAGGAGAAAAACCATTTCAATCACATTTGTGGGTCTTGGTCTTCAACACATTTGGTGAAATTTTGAGCTGTCTGTGTTTGCTACAAGAGGAGATATCACAAAGTATGCGCTTTTGTTGTTTCCATTGCTTTCAATGCATTTTGGCCTAAAACGAGCATTTGCTCTTGTCTCTTAAACGCAACATGGGAGAAAAACCATTTCACATCACATTTGTGGGTCTTGGTCTTCAACACATTCTGTGAAATTTTGAGCTGTCTGTGTTTGCTACAAGAGGAGATATCACAAAATATGCGCTTTTGTTGTTTCCATTGCTTTCAATGCATATTGGCTTAAAACAAGCATTTGCTGTTTTCTCTTAAATGCAACATGGGAGAAAAACCATTTCACATCACATTTGTGGGTCTTGGTCTCTTCAACACATTCAGTGAAATTTTGACCTGTCTGTGTTTGCTACAAGAGGAGATATCACAAAGTTAGCGCTTTTGGTGTTTCCATTGCTTTCAATGCATTTTGGCCTAAAACGAGCATTTGCTGTTTTCTCTTAAACACAACATGGGAGAAAAACCATTTCACATCAGATTTGTAGGTCTTGGACTTCAAAACATTCAGTGAAATTTTGAGCTATCTGTGTTTGCTACAAGAGGAGATATCACAAAGTATGCGCTTTTGTTGTTTTCATTGCTTTCAATTAATTTTGGCCTAAAACGAGCATTTGCTGTTTTCTCTTAAACGCAACATGGGAGAAAAAACATTTCACATCACATTTGTGGGTCTTGGTCTTCAACACATTGGGAGAAATTTTGAGCTGTCTGTGTTTGCTACAAGAGGAGATATCACAAAGTATGCGCTTTCGTTGTTTCCATTGCTTTCAATGCATTTTGGCCTAAAACGAGCATTTGCTGTTTTCTCTTAAACGCAACATGGGAGAAAAACCATTTCACATCACATTTGTGGGTCTTGGTCTTCAACACATTCGGTGAAATTTTGGGCTGTCTGTGTTTGCTACAAGAGGAGATATCACAAAGTATGTGCTTTTGTTGTTTCCATTGCTTTCAATGCATTTTGGCCTAAAATAAGCATTTGCTGTTTTCTCTAAAACGCAACATGGGAGAAAAACCATTTCACATCACATTTGTGGGTCTTGGTTTTCTACACATTTTGTGAAATTTTGAGCTGTCTGTGTTTGCTACAAGAGGAGATATCACAAAGTATGCGCTTTTGTTGTTTCCATTGCTTTCAATGCATTTTGGCCTAAAAAGAGCATTTGCTGTTTTCTCTTAAACGCAACATGGGAGAAAAACCATTTCACATCACATTTGTGGGTCTTGATCTTCAACACATTTTGTGAAATTTTGAGCTGTCTGTGTTTGCTACAAGAGGAGATATCACAAAGTATGCGCTTTTGTTGTTTCCATTACTTTCAATGCATTTTGGCCTAAAACGAGCATTTGCTGTTTTCTCTTAAACACAACATGGGAGAAAAACCATTTCACATCAGATTTGTGGGTTTTGGACTTCAACACATTCAGTGAAATTTTGAGCTATCTGTGTTTGCTACAAGAGGAGATATCACAAAGTATGCGCTTTTGTTGTTTCCATTGCTTTCAATGCATTTTGGCCTAAAATGAGCATTTGCTGTTTTCTCTTAAACGCAACATGGGAGAAAAAACATTTCACATCACATTTGTGGTTCTTGGTCTTCAACACATTGGGAGAAATTTTGAGCTGTCTGTGTTTGCTACAAGAGGAGATATCACAAAGTATGCGCTTTCGTTGTTTCCATTGCTTTCAATGCATTTTGGCCTAAAACGAGCATTTGCTGTTTTCTCTTAAATGCAACATGGGAGAAAAACCATTTCACATCACATTTGTGGGTCTTGGTCTTCAACACATTCGGTGAAATTTTGGGCTGTCTGTGTTTGCTACAAGAGGAGATATCACAAAGTATGTGCTTTTGTTGTTTCCATTGCTTTCAATGCATTTTGGCCTAAAATAAGCATTTGCTGTTTTCTCTAAAATGCAACATGGGAGAAAAACCATTTCACATCACATTTGTGGGTCTTGATCTTCAACACATTTTGTGAAATTTTGAGCTGTCTGTGTTTGCTACAAGAGGAGATATCACAAAGTATGCGCTTTTGTTGTTTCCATTACTTTCAATGCATTTTGGCCTAAAACGAGCATTTGCTGTTTTCTCTTAAACACAACATGGGAGAAAAACCATTTCACATCAGATTTGTGGGTCTTGGACTTCAAAACATTCAGTGAAATTTTGAGCTATCTGTGTTTGCTACAAGAGGAGATATCACAAAGTATGCGCTTTTGTTGTTTTCATTGCTTTCAATTAATTTTGGCCTAAAACGAGCATTTGCTGTTTTCTCTTAAACGCAACATGGGAGAAAAAACATTTCACATCACATTTGTGGGTCTTGGTCTTCAACACATTCGGTGAAATTTTGGGCTGTCTGTGTTTGCTACAAGAGGAGATATCACAAAGTATGTGCTTTTGTTGTTTCCATTGCTTTCAATGCATTTTGGCCTAAAATGAGCATTTGCTGTTTTCTCTAAAACGCAACATGGGAGAAAAACCATTTCACATCACATTTGTGGGTCTTGGTTTTCTACACATTTTGTGAAATTTTGAGCTGTCTGTGTTTGCAACAAGAGGAGATATCACAAAGTATGCGCTTTTGTTGTTTCCTTTGCTTTCAATGCATTTTGGCCTAAAAAGAGCATTTGCTGTTTTCTCTTAAACGCAACATGGGAGAAAAACCATTTCACATCACATTTGTGGGTCTTGATCTTCAACACATTTTGTGAAATTTTGAGCTGTCTGTGTTTGCTACAAGAGGAGATATCACAAAGTATGCGCTTTTGTTGTTTCCATTGCTTTCAATGCATTTTGGCCTAAAATGAGCATTTGCTGTTTTCTCTTAAATGAATAATAGGAGAAAAACCATTTCAATCACATTTGTGGGTCTTGGTCTTCAACACATTTGGTGAAATTTTGAGCTGTCTGTGTTTGCTACAAGAGGAGATATCACAAAGTATGCGCTTTTGTTGTTTCCATTGCTTTCAATGCATTTTGGCCTAAAACGAGCATTTGCTCTTGTCTCTTAAAGGCAACATATGAGAAAAACCATTTCACATCACATTTCTGGGTCTTGGTCTTCAACACATTCGGTGAAATTTTGAGCTGTCTGTGTTTGCAACAAGAGGAGATATCACAAAGTATGCGCTTTTGTTGTTTCCATTGCTTTCAATGCATTTTGGCCTAAAATGAGCATTTGCTGTTTTCTCTTAAATGAATCATAGGAGAAAAACCATTTCAATCACATTTGTGGGTCTTGGTCTTCAACACATTTGGTGAAATTTTGAGCTGTCTGTGTTTGCTACAAGAGGAGATATCACAAAGTATGCGCTTTTGTTGTTTCCATTGCTTTCAATGCATTTTGGCCTAAAACGAGCATTTGCTCTTGTCTCTTAAAGGCAACATATGAGAAAAACCATTTCACATCACATTTGTGGGTCTTGGTCTTCAACACATTCGGTGAAATTTTGAGCTGTCTGTGTTTGCAACAAGAGGAGATATCACAAAGTATGCGCTTTTGTTGTTTCCATTGCTTTCAATGCATTTTGGCCTAAAATGAGCATTTGCTGTTTTCTCTTAAATGAATCATAGGAGAAAAACCATTTCAATCACATTTGTGGGTCTTGGTCTTCAACACATTTGGTGAAATTTTGAGCTGTCTGTGTTTGCTACAAGAGGAGATATCACAAAGTATGCGCTTTTGTTGTTTCCATTGCTTTCAATGCATTTTGGCCTAAAACGAGCATTTGCTCTTGTCTCTTAAACGCAACATGGGAGAAAAACCATTTCACATCACATTTGTGGGTCTTGGTCTTCAACACATTCTGTGAAATTTTGAGCTGTCTGTGTTTGCTACAAGAGGAGATATCACAAAATATGCGCTTTTGTTGTTTCCATTGCTTTCAATGCATATTGGCTTAAAACAAGCATTTGCTGTTTTCTCTTAAATGCAACATGGGAGAAAAACCATTTCACATCACATTTGTGGGTCTTGGTCTCTTCAACACATTCAGTGAAATTTTGACCTGTCTGTGTTTGCTACAAGAGGAGATATCACAAAGTTAGCGCTTTTGGTGTTTCCATTGCTTTCAATGCATTTTGGCCTAAAACGAGCATTTGCTGTTTTCTCTTAAACACAACATGGGAGAAAAACCATTTCACATCAGATTTGTAGGTCTTGGACTTCAAAACATTCAGTGAAATTTTGAGCTATCTGTGTTTGCTACAAGAGGAGATATCACAAAGTATGCGCTTTTGTTGTTTTCATTGCTTTCAATTAATTTTGGCCTAAAACGAGCATTTGCTGTTTTCTCTTAAACGCAACATGGGAGAAAAAACATTTCACATCACATTTGTGGGTCTTGGTCTTCAACACATTGGGAGAAATTTTGAGCTGTCTGTGTTTGCTACAAGAGGAGATATCACAAAGTATGCGCTTTCGTTGTTTCCATTGCTTTCAATGCATTTTGGCCTAAAACGAGCATTTGCTGTTTTCTCTTAAACGCAACATGGGAGAAAAACCATTTCACATCACATTTGTGGGTCTTGGTCTTCAACACATTCGGTGAAATTTTGGGCTGTCTGTGTTTGCTACAAGAGGAGATATCACAAAGTATGTGCTTTTGTTGTTTCCATTGCTTTCAATGCATTTTGGCCTAAAATAAGCATTTGCTGTTTTCTCTAAAACGCAACATGGGAGAAAAACCATTTCACATCACATTTGTGGGTCTTGGTTTTCTACACATTTTGTGAAATTTTGAGCTGTCTGTGTTTGCTACAAGAGGAGATATCACAAAGTATGCGCTTTTGTTGTTTCCATTGCTTTCAATGCATTTTGGCCTAAAAAGAGCATTTGCTGTTTTCTCTTAAACGCAACATGGGAGAAAAACCATTTCACATCACATTTGTGGGTCTTGATCTTCAACACATTTTGTGAAATTTTGAGCTGTCTGTGTTTGCTACAAGAGGAGATATCACAAAGTATGCGCTTTTGTTGTTTCCATTACTTTCAATGCATTTTGGCCTAAAACGAGCATTTGCTGTTTTCTCTTAAACACAACATGGGAGAAAAACCATTTCACATCAGATTTGTGGGTTTTGGACTTCAACACATTCAGTGAAATTTTGAGCTATCTGTGTTTGCTACAAGAGGAGATATCACAAAGTATGCGCTTTTGTTGTTTCCATTGCTTTCAATGCATTTTGGCCTAAAATGAGCATTTGCTGTTTTCTCTTAAACGCAACATGGGAGAAAAAACATTTCACATCACATTTGTGGTTCTTGGTCTTCAACACATTGGGAGAAATTTTGAGCTGTCTGTGTTTGCTACAAGAGGAGATATCACAAAGTATGCGCTTTCGTTGTTTCCATTGCTTTCAATGCATTTTGGCCTAAAACGAGCATTTGCTGTTTTCTCTTAAATGCAACATGGGAGAAAAACCATTTCACATCACATTTGTGGGTCTTGGTCTTCAACACATTCGGTGAAATTTTGGGCTGTCTGTGTTTGCTACAAGAGGAGATATCACAAAGTATGTGCTTTTGTTGTTTCCATTGCTTTCAATGCATTTTGGCCTAAAATAAGCATTTGCTGTTTTCTCTAAAATGCAACATGGGAGAAAAACCATTTCACATCACATTTGTGGGTCTTGATCTTCAACACATTTTGTGAAATTTTGAGCTGTCTGTGTTTGCTACAAGAGGAGATATCACAAAGTATGCGCTTTTGTTGTTTCCATTACTTTCAATGCATTTTGGCCTAAAACGAGCATTTGCTGTTTTCTCTTAAACACAACATGGGAGAAAAACCATTTCACATCAGATTTGTGGGTCTTGGACTTCAAAACATTCAGTGAAATTTTGAGCTATCTGTGTTTGCTACAAGAGGAGATATCACAAAGTATGCGCTTTTGTTGTTTTCATTGCTTTCAATTAATTTTGGCCTAAAACGAGCATTTGCTGTTTTCTCTTAAACGCAACATGGGAGAAAAAACATTTCACATCACATTTGTGGGTCTTGGTCTTCAACACATTCGGTGAAATTTTGGGCTGTCTGTGTTTGCTACAAGAGGAGATATCACAAAGTATGTGCTTTTGTTGTTTCCATTGCTTTCAATGCATTTTGGCCTAAAATGAGCATTTGCTGTTTTCTCTAAAACGCAACATGGGAGAAAAACCATTTCACATCACATTTGTGGGTCTTGGTTTTCTACACATTTTGTGAAATTTTGAGCTGTCTGTGTTTGCAACAAGAGGAGATATCACAAAGTATGCGCTTTTGTTGTTTCCTTTGCTTTCAATGCATTTTGGCCTAAAAAGAGCATTTGCTGTTTTCTCTTAAACGCAACATGGGAGAAAAACCATTTCACATCACATTTGTGGGTCTTGATCTTCAACACATTTTGTGAAATTTTGAGCTGTCTGTGTTTGCTACAAGAGGAGATATCACAAAGTATGCGCTTTTGTTGTTTCCATTGCTTTCAATGCATTTTGGCCTAAAATGAGCATTTGCTGTTTTCTCTTAAATGAATAATAGGAGAAAAACCATTTCAATCACATTTGTGGGTCTTGGTCTTCAACACATTTGGTGAAATTTTGAGCTGTCTGTGTTTGCTACAAGAGGAGATATCACAAAGTATGCGCTTTTGTTGTTTCCATTGCTTTCAATGCATTTTGGCCTAAAACGAGCATTTGCTCTTGTCTCTTAAACGCAACATGGGAGAAAAACCATTTCACATCACATTTGTGGGTCTTGGTCTTCAACACATTCTGTGAAATTTTGAGCTGTCTGTGTTTGCTACAAGAGGAGATATCACAAAATATGCGCTTTTGTTGTTTCCATTGCTTTCAATGCATATTGGCTTAAAACAAGCATTTGCTGTTTTCTCTTAAATGCAACATGGGAGAAAAACCATTTCACATCACATTTGTGGGTCTTGGTCTTCAACACATTCAGTGAAATTTTGACCTGTCTGTGTTTGCTACAAGAGGAGATATCACAAAGTTAGCGCTTTTGGTGTTTCCATTGCTTTCAATGCATTTTGGCCTAAAACGAGCATTTGCTGTTTTCTCTTAAACACAACATGGGAGAAAAACCATTTCACATCAGATTTGTGGGTCTTGGACTTCAAAACATTCAGTGAAATTTTGAGCTATCTGTGTTTGCTACAAGAGGAGATATCACAAAGTATGCGCTTTTGTTGTTTTCATTGCTTTCAATTAATTTTGGCCTAAAACGAGCATTTGCTGTTTTCTCTTAAACGCAACATGGGAGAAAAAACATTTCACATCACATTTGTGGGTCTTGGTCTTCAACACATTGGGAGAAATTTTGAGCTGTCTGTGTTTGCTACAAGAGGAGATATCACAAAGTATGCGCTTTCGTTATTTCCATTGCTTTCAATGCATTTTGGCCTAAAACGAGCATTTGCTGTTTTCTCTTAAACGCAACATGGGAGAAAAACCATTTCACATCACATTTGTGGGTCTTGGTCTTCAACACATTCGGTGAAATTTTGGGCTGTCTGTGTTTGCTACAAGAGGAGATATCACAAAGTATGTGCTTTTGTTGTTTCCATTGCTTTCAATGCATTTTGGCCTAAAATAAGCATTTGCTGTTTTCTCTAAAACGCAACATGGGAGAAAAACCATTTCACATCACATTTGTGGGTCTTGGTTTTCTACACATTTTGTGAAATTTTGAGCTGTCTGTGTTTGCTACAAGAGGAGATATCACAAAGTATGCGCTTTTGTTGTTTCCATTGCTTTCAATGCATTTTGGCCTAAAAAGAGCATTTGCTGTTTTCTCTTAACTGCAACATGGGAGAAAAACCATTTCACATCACATTTGTGGGTCTTGGTCTTCAACACATTCAGTGAAATTTTGACCTGTCTGTGTTTGCTACAAGAGGAGATATCACAAAGTTAGCGCTTTTGGTGTTTCCATTGCTTTCAATGCATTTTGGCCTAAAACGAGCATTTGCTGTTTTCTCTTAAACACAACATGGGAGAAAAACCATTTCACATCAGATTTGTGGGTCTTGGACTTCAAAACATTCAGTGAAATTTTGAGCTATCTGTGTTTGCTACAAGAGGAGATATCACAAAGTATGCGCTTTTGTTGTTTTCATTGCTTTCAATTAATTTTGGCCTAAAACGAGCATTTGCTGTTTTCTCTTAAACGCAACATGGGAGAAAAAACATTTCACATCACATTTGTGGGTCTTGGTCTTCAACACATTGGGAGAAATTTTGAGCTGTCTGTGTGTGCTACAAGAGGAGATATCACAAAGTATGCGCTTTCGTTATTTCCATTGCTTTCAATGCATTTTGGCCTAAAACGAGCATTTGCTGTTTTCTCTTAAACGCAACATGGGAGAAAAACCATTTCACATCACATTTGTGGGTCTTGGTCTTCAACACATTCGGTGAAATTTTGGGCTGTCTGTGTTTGCTACAAGAGGAGATATCACAAAGTATGTGCTTTTGTTGTTTCCATTGCTTTCAATGCATTTTGGCCTAAAATAAGCATTTGCTGTTTTCTCTAAAACGCAACATGGGAGAAAAACCATTTCACATCACATTTGTGGGTCTTGGTTTTCTACACATTTTGTGAAATTTTGAGCTGTCTGTGTTTGCTACAAGAGGAGATATCACAAAGTATGCGCTTTTGTTGTTTCCATTGCTTTCAATGCATTTTGGCCTAAAAAGAGCATTTGCTGTTTTCTCTTAACTGCAACATGGGAGAAAAACCATTTCACATCACATTTGTGGGTCTTGGTCTTCAACACATTCAGTGAAATTTTGACCTGTCTGTGTTTGCTACAAGAGGAGATATCACAAAGTTAGCGCTTTTGGTGTTTCCATTGCTTTCAATGCATTTTGGCCTAAAACGAGCATTTGCTGTTTTCTCTTAAACACAACATGGGAGAAAAACCATTTCACATCAGATTTGTGGGTCTTGGACTTCAAAACATTCAGTGAAATTTTGAGCTATCTGTGTTTGCTACAAGAGGAGATATCACAAAGTATGCGCTTTTGTTGTTTTCATTGCTTTCAATTAATTTTGGCCTAAAACGAGCATTTGCTGTTTTCTCTTAAATGCAACATGGGAGAAAAAACATTTCACATCACATTTGTGGGTCTTGGTCTTCAACACATTGGGAGAAATCTTGAGCTGTCTGTGTTTGCTACAAGAGGAGATATCACAAAGTATGCGCTTTCGTTATTTCCATTGCTTTCAATGCATTTTGGCCTAAAACGAGCATTTGCTGTTTTCTCTTAAACGCAACATGGGAGAAAAACCATTTCACATCACGTTTGTGGGTCTTGGTCTTCAACACATTCGGTGAAATTTTGGGCTGTCTGTGTTTGCTACAAGAGGAGATATCACAAAGTATGTGCTTTTGTTGTTTCCATTGCTTTCAATGCATTTTGGCCTAAAATGAGCATTTGCTGTTTTCTCTAAAACGCAACATGGGAGAAAAACCATTTCACATCACATTTGTGGGTCTTGGTTTTCTACACATTTTGTGAAATTTTGAGCTGTCTGTGTTTGCTACAAGAGGAGATATCACAAAGTATGCGCTTTTGTTGTTTCCATTGCTTTCAATGCATTTTGGCCTAAAACGAGCATTTGCTGTTTTCTCTAAAACGCAGCATGGGAGAAAAACCATTTCACATCACATTTGTGGGTCTTGGTCTTCTACACATTTTGTGAAATTTTGAGCTGTCTGTGTTTGCTACAAGAGGAGATATCACAAAGTATGCGCTTTTGTTGTTTCCATTGCTTTCAATGCATTTTGGCCTAAAAAGAGCATTTGCTGTTTTCTCTTAAACGCAACATGGGAGAAAAACCATTTCACATCAGATTTGTGGGTCTTGATCTTCAACACATTTTGTGAAATTTTGAGCTGTCTGTGTTTGCTACAAGAGGAGATATCACAAAGTATGTGCTTTTGTTGTTTCCATTGCTTTCAATGCATTTTTGCCTAAAATGAGCATTTGCTGTTTTCTCTTAAACACAACATGGGAGAAAAACCATTTCACATCAGATTTCTGGGTCTTGGTCTTCAACACATTCGGTGAAATTTTGAGCTGTCTGTGTTTGCAACAAGAGGAGATATCACAAAGTATGCGCTTTTGTTGTTTCCATTGCTTTCAATGCATTTTGGCCTAAAATGAGCATTTGCTGTTTTCTCTTAAATGAATCATAGGAGAAAAACCATTTCAATCACATTTGTGGGTCTTGGTCTTCAACACATTTGGTGAAATTTTGAGCTGTCTGTGTTTGCTACAAGAGGAGATATCACAAAGTATGCGCTTTTGTTGTTTCCATTGCTTTCAATGCATTTTGGCCTAAAACGAGCATTTGCTCTTGTCTCTTAAATGCAACATGGGAGAAAAACCATTTCACATCACATTTGTGGGTCTTGGTCTTCAACACATTCTGTGAAATTTTGAGCTGTCTGTGTTTGCTACAAGAGGAGATATCACAAAATATGCGCTTTTGTTGTTTCCATTGCTTTCAATGCATATTGGCTTAAAACAAGCATTTGCTGTTTTCTCTTAAATGCAACATGGGAGAAAAACCATTTCAAATCACATTTGTGGGTCTTGGTCTCTTCAACACATTCAGTGAAATTTTGACCTGTCTGTGTTTGCTACAAGAGGAGATATCACAAAGTTAGCGCTTTTGGTGTTTCCATTGCTTTCAATGCATTTTGGCCTAAAACGAGCATTTGCTGTTTTCTCTTAAACACAACATGGGAGAAAAACCATTTCACATCAGATTTGTGGGTCTTGGACTTCAAAACATTCAGTGAAATTTTGAGCTATCTGTGTTTGCTACAAGAGGAGATATCACAAAGTATGCGCTTTTGTTGTTTTCATTGCTTTCAATTAATTTTGGCCTAAAACGAGCATTTGCTGTTTTCTCTTAAACGCAACATGGGAGAAAAAACATTTCACATCACATTTGTGGGTCTTGGTCTTCAACACATTGGGAGAAATTTTGAGCTGTCTGTGTTTGCTACAAGAGGAGATATCACAAAGTATGCGCTTTCGTTATTTCCATTGCTTTCAATGCATTTTGGCCTAAAACGAGCATTTGCTGTTTTCTCTTAAACGCAACATGGGAGAAAAACCATTTCACATCACATTTGTGGGTCTTGGTCTTCAACACATTCGGTGAAATTTTGGGCTGTCTGTGTTTGCTACAAGAGGAGATATCACAAAGTATGTGCTTTTGTTGTTTCCATTGCTTTCAATGCATTTTGGCCTAAAATAAGCATTTGCTGTTTTCTCTAAAACGCAACATGGGAGAAAAACCATTTCACATCACATTTGTGGGTCTTGGTTTTCTACACATTTTGTGAAATTTTGAGCTGTCTGTGTTTGCTACAAGAGGAGATATCACAAAGTATGCGCTTTTGTTGTTTCCATTGCTTTCAATGCATTTTGGCCTAAAAAGAGCATTTGCTGTTTTCTCTTAAACGCAACATGGGAGAAAAACCATTTCACATCACATTTGTGGGTCTTGATCTTCAACACATTTTGTGAAATTTTGAGCTGTCTGTGTTTGCTACAAGAGGAGATATCACAAAGTATGCGCTTTTGTTGTTTCCATTACTTTCAATGCATTTTGGCCTAAAACGAGCATTTGCTGTTTTCTCTTAAACACAACATGGGAGAAAAACCATTTCACATCAGATTTGTGGGTTTTGGACTTCAACACATTCAGTGAAATTTTGAGCTATCTGTGTTTGCTACAAGAGGAGATATCACAAAGTATGCGCTTTTGTTGTTTCCATTGCTTTCAATGCATTTTGGCCTAAAATGAGCATTTGCTGTTTTCTCTTAAACGCAACATGGGAGAAAAAACATTTCACATCACATTTGTGGTTCTTGGTCTTCAACACATTGGGAGAAATTTTGAGCTGTCTGTGTTTGCTACAAGAGGAGATATCACAAAGTATGCGCTTTCGTTGTTTCCATTGCTTTCAATGCATTTTGGCCTAAAACGAGCATTTGCTGTTTTCTCTTAAATGCAACATGGGAGAAAAACCATTTCACATCACATTTGTGGGTCTTGGTCTTCAACACATTCGGTGAAATTTTGGGCTGTCTGTGTTTGCTACAAGAGGAGATATCACAAAGTATGTGCTTTTGTTGTTTCCATTGCTTTCAATGCATTTTGGCCTAAAATAAGCATTTGCTGTTTTCTCTAAAATGCAACATGGGAGAAAAACCATTTCACATCACATTTGTGGGTCTTGATCTTCAACACATTTTGTGAAATTTTGAGCTGTCTGTGTTTGCTACAAGAGGAGATATCACAAAGTATGCGCTTTTGTTGTTTCCATTACTTTCAATGCATTTTGGCCTAAAACGAGCATTTGCTGTTTTCTCTTAAACACAACATGGGAGAAAAACCATTTCACATCAGATTTGTGGGTTTTGGACTTCAACACATTCAGTGAAATTTTGAGCTATCTGTGTTTGCTACAAGAGGAGATATCACAAAGTATGCGCTTTTGTTGTTTCCATTGCTTTCAATGCATTTTGGCCTAAAAAGAGCATTTGCTGTTTTCTCTTAAACGCAACATGGGAGAAAAACCATTTCACATCACATTTGTGGGTCTTGATCTTCAACACATTTTGTGAAATTTTGAGCTGTCTGTGTTTGCTACAAGAGGAGATATCACAAAGTATGCGCTTTTGTTGTTTCCATTACTTTCAATGCATTTTGGCCTAAAACGAGCATTTGCTGTTTTCTCTTAAACACAACATGGGAGAAAAACCATTTCACATCAGATTTGTGGGTTTTGGACTTCAACACATTCAGTGAAATTTTGAGCTATCTGTGTTTGCTACAAGAGGAGATATCACAAAGTATGCGCTTTTGTTGTTTCCATTGCTTTCAATGCATTTTGGCCTAAAATGAGCATTTGCTGTTTTCTCTTAAACGCAACATGGGAGAAAAAACATTTCACATCACATTTGTGGTTCTTGGTCTTCAACACATTGGGAGAAATTTTGAGCTGTCTGTGTTTGCTACAAGAGGAGATATCACAAAGTATGCGCTTTCGTTGTTTCCATTGCTTTCAATGCATTTTGGCCTAAAACGAGCATTTGCTGTTTTCTCTTAAATGCAACATGGGAGAAAAACCATTTCACATCACATTTGTGGGTCTTGGTCTTCAACACATTCGGTGAAATTTTGGGCTGTCTGTGTTTGCTACAAGAGGAGATATCACAAAGTATGTGCTTTTGTTGTTTCCATTGCTTTCAATGCATTTTGGCCTAAAATAAGCATTTGCTGTTTTCTCTAAAATGCAACATGGGAGAAAAACCATTTCACATCACATTTGTGGGTCTTGATCTTCAACACATTTTGTGAAATTTTGAGCTGTCTGTGTTTGCTACAAGAGGAGATATCACAAAGTATGCGCTTTTGTTGTTTCCATTACTTTCAATGCATTTTGGCCTAAAACGAGCATTTGCTGTTTTCTCTTAAACACAACATGGGAGAAAAACCATTTCACATCAGATTTGTGGGTTTTGGACTTCAACACATTCAGTGAAATTTTGAGCTATCTGTGTTTGCTACAAGAGGAGATATCACAAAGTATGCGCTTTTGTTGTTTCCATTGCTTTCAATGCATTTTGGCCTAAAATGAGCATTTGCTGTTTTCTCTTAAATGCAACATGGGAGAAAAACCATTTCACATCAGATTTGTGGGTCTTGGACTTCAACACATTCAGTTAAATTTTGAGCTA
Organism: Taudactylus pleione; assembly: GCA_031769625.1. Taxonomy (NCBI): domain Eukaryota; kingdom Metazoa; phylum Chordata; class Amphibia; order Anura; family Myobatrachidae; genus Taudactylus; species Taudactylus pleione. Next base: position 13,637 of record JAUIMM010003286.1, on the reverse strand, counting down.
TCTGTGTTTGCTACAAGAGGAGATATCACAAAGTATGCGCTTTTGTTGTTTTCATTGCTTTCAATTAATTTTGGCCTAAAATGAGCATTTGCTGTTTTCTCTTAAACGCAACATGGGAGAAAAAACATTTCACATCACATTTGTGGTTCTTGGTCTTCAACACATTCGGAGAAATTTTGAGCTGTCTGTGTTTGCTACAAGAGGAGATATCACAAAGTATGCGCTTTCGTTGTTTCCATTGCTTTCAATGCATTTTGGCCTAAAACGAGCATTTGCTGTTTTCTCTTAAACGCAACATGGGAGAATAACCATTTCACATCACATTTGTGGGTCTTGGTCTTCAACACATTCGGTGAAATTTTGGGCTGTCTGTGTTTGCTACAAGAGGAGATATCACAAAGTATGTGCATTTTTTTTGTTTCCATTGCTTTCAATGCATTTTGGCCTAAAATGAGCATTTGCTGTTTTCTCTAAAACGCAACATGGGAGAAAAACCATTTCACATCACATTTGTGGGTCTTGGTCTTCTACACATTTTGTGAAATTTTGAGCTGTCTGTGTTTGCTACAAGAGGAGATATCACAAAGTATGCGCTTTTGTTGTTTCCATTGCTTTCAATGCATTTTGGCCTAAAACGAGCATTTGCTGTTTTCTCTTAAACGAATCATAGGAGAAAAACCATTTCAATCGCATTTGTGGGTCTTGGTCTTCAACACATTTGGTGAAATTTTGAGCTGTCTGTGTTTGCTACAAGAGGAGATATCACAAAGTATGCGCTTTTGTTGTTTCCATTGCTTTCAATGCATTTTGGCCTAAAACGAGCATTTGCTGTTTTCTCTTAAACGCAACATGGGAGAAAAACCATTTCACATCACATTTGTGGGTCTTGGTCTTCAACACATTCGGTGAAATTTTGGGCTGTCTGTGTTTGCTACAAGAGGAGATATCACAAAGTATGTGCTTTTTTTGTTGTTTCCATTGCTTTCAATGCATTTTGGCCTAAAATGAGCATTTGCTGTTTTCTCTAAAACGCAACATGGGAGAAAAACCATTTCACATCACATTTGTGGGTCTTGGTCTTCTACACATTTTGTGAAATTTTGAGCTGTCTGTGTTTGCTACAAGAGGAGATATCACAAAGTATGCGCTTTTGTTGTTTCCATTGCTTTCAATGCATTTTGGCCTAAAACGAGCATTTGCTGTTTTCTCTTAAACGAATCATAGGAGAAAAACCATTTCAATCACATTTGTGGGTCTTGGTCTTCAACACATTTGGTGAAATTTTGAGCTGTCTGTGTTTGCTACAAGAGGAGATATCACAAAGTATGCGCTTTTGTTGTTTCCATTGCTTTCAATGCATTTTGGCCTAAAACGAGCATTTGCTGTTGTCTCTTAAATGCAACATGGGAGAAAAACCATTTCACATCACATTTGTGGGTCTTGGTCTTCAACACATTCTGTGAAAGTTTGAGCTGTCTGTGTTTGCTACAAGAGGAGATATCACAAAATATGCGCTTTTGTTGTTTCCATTGCTTTCAATGCATATTGGCCTAAAACGAGCATTTGCTGTTTTCTCTTAAACGCAACATGGGATAAAAACCATTTCACATCACATTTGTGGGTCTTGGTCTTCAACACATTTGGTGAAATTTTGAGCTGTCTGTGTTTGCTACAAGAGGAGATATCACAAAGTATGCACTTTTGGTGTTTCCATTGCTTTCAATGCATTTTGGCCTAAAACGAGCATTTGCTGTTTTCTCTAAAACACAACATGGGAGAAAAACCATTTCACATCACATTTGTGGGTCTTGGTCTTCTACACATTTTGTGAAATTTTGAGCTGTCTGTGTTTGCTACAAGAGGAGATATCACAAAGTATGCGCTTTTGTTGTTTCCATTGCTTTCAATGCATTTTGGCCTAAAATGAGCATTTGCTGTTTTCTCTTAAACGCAACATGGGAGAAAAAACATTTCACATCACATTTGTGGTTCTTGGTCTTCAACACATTGGGAGAAATTTTGAGCTGTCTGTGTTTGCTACAAGAGGAGATATCACAAAGTATGCGCTTTCGTTGTTTCCATTGCTTTCAATGCATTTTGGCCTAAAACGAGCATTTGCTGTTTTCTCTTAAATGCAACATGGGAGAAAAACCATTTCACATCACATTTGTGGGTCTTGGTCTTCAACACATTCGGTGAAATTTTGGGCTGTCTGTGTTTGCTACAAGAGGAGATATCACAAAGTATGTGCTTTTGTTGTTTCCATTGCTTTCAATGCATTTTGGCCTAAAATAAGCATTTGCTGTTTTCTCTAAAATGCAACATGGGAGAAAAACCATTTCACATCACATTTGTGGGTCTTGATCTTCAACACATTTTGTGAAATTTTGAGCTGTCTGTGTTTGCTACAAGAGGAGATATCACAAAGTATGCGCTTTTGTTGTTTCCATTACTTTCAATGCATTTTGGCCTAAAACGAGCATTTGCTGTTTTCTCTTAAACACAACATGGGAGAAAAACCATTTCACATCAGATTTGTGGGTTTTGGACTTCAACACATTCAGTGAAATTTTGAGCTATCTGTGTTTGCTACAAGAGGAGATATCACAAAGTATGCGCTTTTGTTGTTTCCATTGCTTTCAATGCATTTTGGCCTAAAATGAGCATTTGCTGTTTTCTCTTAAATGCAACATGGGAGAAAAACCATTTCACATCAGATTTGTGGGTCTTGGACTTCAACACATTCAGTTAAATTTTGAGCTATCTGTGTTTGCTACAAGAGGAGATATCACAAAGTATGCGCTTTTGTTGTTTTCATTGCTTTCAATTAATTTTGGCCTAAAATGAGCATTTGCTGTTTTCTCTTAAACGCAACATGGGAGAAAAAACATTTCACATCACATTTGTGGTTCTTGGTCTTCAACACATTCGGAGAAATTTTGAGCTGTCTGTGTTTGCTACAAGAGGAGATATCACAAAGTATGCGCTTTCGTTGTTTCCATTGCTTTCAATGCATTTTGGCCTAAAACGAGCATTTGCTGTTTTCTCTTAAACGCAACATGGGAGAATAACCATTTCACATCACATTTGTGGGTCTTGGTCTTCAACACATTCGGTGAAATTTTGGGCTGTCTGTGTTTGCTACAAGAGGAGATATCACAAAGTATGTGCATTTTTTTTGTTTCCATTGCTTTCAATGCATTTTGGCCTAAAATGAGCATTTGCTGTTTTCTCTAAAACGCAACATGGGAGAAAAACCATTTCACATCACATTTGTGGGTCTTGGTCTTCTACACATTTTGTGAAATTTTGAGCTGTCTGTGTTTGCTACAAGAGGAGATATCACAAAGTATGCGCTTTTGTTGTTTCCATTGCTTTCAATGCATTTTGGCCTAAAACGAGCATTTGCTGTTTTCTCTTAAACGAATCATAGGAGAAAAACCATTTCAATCGCATTTGTGGGTCTTGGTCTTCAACACATTTGGTGAAATTTTGAGCTGTCTGTGTTTGCTACAAGAGGAGATATCACAAAGTATGCGCTTTTGTTGTTTCCATTGCTTTCAATGCATTTTGGCCTAAAACGAGCATTTGCTGTTTTCTCTTAAACGCAACATGGGAGAAAAACCATTTCACATCACATTTGTGGGTCTTGGTCTTCAACACATTCGGTGAAATTTTGGGCTGTCTGTGTTTGCTACAAGAGGAGATATCACAAAGTATGTGCTTTTTTTGTTGTTTCCATTGCTTTCAATGCATTTTGGCCTAAAATGAGCATTTGCTGTTTTCTCTAAAACGCAACATGGGAGAAAAACCATTTCACATCACATTTGTGGGTCTTGGTCTTCTACACATTTTGTGAAATTTTGAGCTGTCTGTGTTTGCTACAAGAGGAGATATCACAAAGTATGCGCTTTTGTTGTTTCCATTGCTTTCAATGCATTTTGGCCTAAAACGAGCATTTGCTGTTTTCTCTTAAACGAATCATAGGAGAAAAACCATTTCAATCACATTTGTGGGTCTTGGTCTTCAACACATTTGGTGAAATTTTGAGCTGTCTGTGTTTGCTACAAGAGGAGATATCACAAAGTATGCGCTTTTGTTGTTTCCATTGCTTTCAATGCATTTTGGCCTAAAACGAGCATTTGCTGTTGTCTCTTAAATGCAACATGGGAGAAAAACCATTTCACATCACATTTGTGGGTCTTGGTCTTCAACACATTCTGTGAAAGTTTGAGCTGTCTGTGTTTGCTACAAGAGGAGATATCACAAAATATGCGCTTTTGTTGTTTCCATTGCTTTCAATGCATATTGGCCTAAAACGAGCATTTGCTGTTTTCTCTTAAACGCAACATGGGATAAAAACCATTTCACATCACATTTGTGGGTCTTGGTCTTCAACACATTTGGTGAAATTTTGAGCTGTCTGTGTTTGCTACAAGAGGAGATATCACAAAGTATGCACTTTTGGTGTTTCCATTGCTTTCAATGCATTTTGGCCTAAAACGAGCATTTGCTGTTTTCTCTAAAACACAACATGGGAGAAAAACCATTTCACATCACATTTGTGGGTCTTGGTCTTCTACACATTTTGTGAAATTTTGAGCTGTCTGTGTTTGCTACAAGAGGAGATATCACAAAGTATGCGCTTTTGTTGTTTCCATTGCTTTCAATGCATTTTTGCCTAAAATGAGCATTTGCTGTTTTCTCTTAAACACAACATGGGAGAAAAACCATTTCACATCAGATTTCTGGGTCTTGGTCTTCAACACATTCGGTGAAATTCGAGCTGTCTGTGTTTGCAACAAGAGGAGATATCACAAAGTATGCGCTTTTGTTGTTTCCATTGCTTTCAATGCATTTTGGCCTAAAACGAGCATTTGCTGTTTTCTCTTAAATGAATCATAGGAGAAAAACCATTTCAATCACATTTGTGGGTCTTGGTCTTCAACACATTTGGTGAAATTTTGAGCTGTCTGTGTTAGCTACAAGAGGAGATATCACAAAGTATGCGCTTTTGTTGTTTCCATTGCTTTCAATGCATTTTGGCCTAAAACGAGCATTTGCTCTTGTCTCTTAAACGCAACATGGGAGAAAAACCATTTCACATCACATTTGTTGGTCTTGGTATTCAACACATTCTGTGAAATTTTGAGCTGTCTGTGTTTGCTACAAGAGGAGATATCACAAAATATGCGCTTTTGTTGTTTCCATTGCTTTCAATGCATATTGGCCTAAAACAAGCATTTGCTGTTTTCTCTTAAATGCAACATGGGAGAAAAACCATTTCACATCACATTTGTGGGTCTTGGTCTTCAACACATTCAGTGAAATTTTGACCTGTCTGTGTTTGCTACAAGAGGAGATATCACAAAGTTAGCGCTTTTGGTGTTTCCATTGCTTTCAATGCATTTTGGCCTAAAACGAGCATTTGCTGTTTTCTCTTAAACACAACATGGGAGAAAAACCATTTCACATCAGATTTGTGGGTCTTGGACTTCAAAACATTCAGTGAAATTTTGAGCTATCTGTGTTTGCTACAAGAGGAGATATCACAAAGTATGCGCTTTTGTTGTTTTCATTGCTTTCAATTAATTTTGGCCTAAAACGAGCATTTGCTGTTTTCTCTTAAATGCAACATGGGAGAAAAAACATTTCACATCACATTTGTGGGTCTTGGTCTTCAACACATTGGGAGAAATTTTGAGCTGTCTGTGTTTGCTACAAGAGGAGGTATCACAAAGTATGCGCTTTCGTTATTTCCATTGCTTTCAATGCATTTTGGCCTAAAACGAGCATTTGCTGTTTTCTCTTAAACGCAACATGGGAGAAAAACCATTTCACATCACATTTGTGGGTCTTGGTATTCAACACATTCGGTGAAATTTTGGGCTGTCTGTGTTTGCTACAAGAGGAGATATCACAAAGTATGTGCTTTTGTTGTTTCCATTGCTTTCAATGCATTTTGGCCTAAAATGAGCATTTGCTGTTTTCTCTAAAACGCAACATGGGAGAAAAACCATTTCACATCACATTTGTGGGTCTTGGTTTTCTACACATTTTGTGAAATTTTGAGCTGTCTGTGTTTGCTACAAGAGGAGATATCACAAAGTATGCGCTTTTGTTGTTTCCATTGCTCTCAATGCATTTTGGCCTAAAAAGAGCATTTGCTGTTTTCTCTTAAACGCAACATGGGAGAAAAACCATTTCACATCAGATTTGTGGGTTTCGGACTTCAACACATTCAGTGAAATTTTGAGCTATCTGTGTTTGCTACAAGAGGAGATATCACAAAGTATGCGCTTTTGTTGTTTCCATTGCTTTCAATGCATTTTGGCCTAAAATGAGCATTTGCTGTTTTCTCTTAAACGCAAAATGGGAGAAAAACCATTTCACATCAGATTTGTGGGTCTTGGACTTCAACACATTCATTTAAATTTTGAGCTATCTGTGTTTGCTACAAGAGGAGATATCACAAAGTATGCGCTTTTGTTGTTTTCATTGCTTTCAATTAATTTTGGCCTAAAATGAGCATTTGCTGTTTTCTCTTAAACGCAACATGTGAGTAAAAACATTTCACATCACATTTGTGGGTCTTGGTCTTCAACACATTGGGAGAAATTTTGAGCTGTCTGTGTTTGCTACAAGAGGAGATATCACAAAGTATGCGCTTTCGTTGTTTCCATTGCTTTCAATGCATTTTGGCCTAAAACGAGCATTTGCTGTTTTCTCTTAAACGAATCATAGGAGAAAAACCATTTCAATCACATTTGTGGGTCTTGGTCTTCAACACATTTGGTGAAATTTTGAGCTGTCTGTGTTTGCTACAAGAGGAGATATCACAAAGTATGCGCTTTTGTTGTTTCCATTGCTTTCAATGCATTTTGGCCTAAAACGAGCATTTGCTGTTTTCTCTTAAACGCAACATGGGAGAAAAACCATTTCACATCACATTTGTGGGTCTTGGTCTTCAACACATTCGGTGAAATTTTGGGCTGTCTGTGTTTGCTACAAGAGGAGATATCACAAAGTATGTGCTTTTTTTGTTGTTTCCATTGCTTTCAATGCATTTTGGCCTAAAATGAGCATTTGCTGTTTTCTCTAAAACGCAACATGGGAGAAAAACCATTTCACATCACATTTGTGGGTCTTGGTCTTCTACACATTTTGTGAAATTTTGAGCTGTCTGTGTTTGCTACAAGAGGAGATATCACAAAGTATGCGCTTTTGTTGTTTCCATTGCTTTCAATGCATTTTGGCCTAAAACGAGCATTTGCTGTTTTCTCTTAAACGAATCATAGGAGAAAAACCATTTCAATCACATTTGTGGGTCTTGGTCTTCAACACATTTGGTGAAATTTTGAGCTGTCTGTGTTTGCTACAAGAGGAGATATCACAAAGTATGCGCTTTTGTTGTTTCCATTGCTTTCAATGCATTTTGGCCTAAAACGAGCATTTGCTGTTGTCTCTTAAACGCAACATGGGAGAAAAACCATTTCACATCACATTTGTGGGTCTTGGTCTTCAACACATTCTGTGAAAGTTTGAGCTGTCTGTGTTTGCTACAAGAGGAGATATCACAAAATATGCGCTTTTGTTGTTTCCATTGCTTTCAATGCATATTGGCCTAAAACGAGCATTTGCTGTTTTCTCTTAAACGCAACATGGGATAAAAACCATTTCACATCACATTTGTGGGTCTTGGTCTTCAACACATTTGGTGAAATTTTGAGCTGTCTGTGTTTGCTACAAGAGGAGATATCACAAAGTATGCACTTTTGGTGTTTCCATTGCTTTCAATGCATTTTGGCCTAAAACGAGCATTTGCTGTTTTCTCTAAAACACAACATGGGAGAAAAACCATTTCACATCACATTTGTGGGTCTTGGTCTTCTACACATTTTGTGAAATTTTGAGCTGTCTGTGTTTGCTACAAGAGGAGATATCACAAAGTATGCGCTTTTGTTGTTTCCATTGCTTTCAATGCATTTTTGCCTAAAATGAGCATTTGCTGTTTTCTCTTAAACACAACATGGGAGAAAAACCATTTCACATCAGATTTCTGGGTCTTGGTCTTCAACACATTCAGTGAAATTTTGAGCTGTCTGTGTTTGCAACAAGAGGAGATATCACAAAGTATGCGCTTTTGTTGTTTCCATTGCTTTCAATGCATTTTGGCCTAAAACGAGCATTTGCTGTTTTCTCTTAAATGAATCATAGGAGAAAAACCATTTCAATCAAATTTGTGGGTCTTGGTCTTCAACACATTTGGTGAAATTTTGAGCTGTCTGTGTTTGCTACAAGAGGAGATATCACAAAGTATGCGCTTTTGTTGTTTCCATTGCTTTCAATGCATATTGGCCTAAAACAAGCATTTGCTGTTTTCTCTTAAATGCAACATGGGAGAAAAACCATTTCACATCACATTTGTGGGTCTTGGTCTTCAACACATTCAGTGAAATTTTGACCTGTCTGTGTTTGCTACAAGAGGAGATATCACAAAGTTAGCGCTTTTGGTGTTTCCATTGCTTTCAATGCATTTTGGCCTAAAACGAGCATTTGCTGTTTTCTCTTAAACATAACATGGGAGGAAAACCATTTCACATCAGATTTGTGGGTCTTGGACTTCAAAACATTCAGTGAAATTTTGAGCTATCTGTGTTTGCTACAAGAGGAGATATCACAAAGTATGCGCTTTTGTTGTTTTCATTGCTTTCAATTAATTTTGGCCTAAAACGAGCATTTGCTGTTTTCTCTTAAATGCAACATGGGAGAAAAAACATTTCACATCACATTTGTGGGTCTTGGTCTTCAACACATTGGGAGAAATTTTGAGCTGTCTGTGTTTGCTACAAGAGGAGATATCACAAAGTATGCGCTTTCGTTATTTCCATTGCTTTCAATGCATTTTGGCCTAAAACGAGCATTTGCTGTTTTCTCTTAAACGCAACATGGGAGAAAAACCATTTCACATCACATTTGTGGGTCTTGGTCTTCAACACATTCGGTGAAATTTTGGGCTGTCTGTGTTTGCTACAAGAGGAGATATCACAAAGTATGTGCTTTTGTTGTTTCCATTGCTTTCAATGCATTTTGGCCTAAAATGAGCATTTGCTGTTTTCTCTAAAACGCAACATGGGAGAAAAACCATTTCACATCACATTTGTGGGTCTTGGTTTTCTACACATTTTGTGAAATTTTGAGCTGTCTGTGTTTGCTACAAGAGGAGATATCACAAAGTATGCGCTTTTGTTGTTTCCATTGCTCTCAATGCATTTTGGCCTAAAAAGAGCATTTGCTGTTTTCTCTTAAACGCAACATGGGAGAAAAACCATTTCACATCACATTTGTGGGTCTTGATCTTCAACACATTTTGTGAAATTTTGAGCTGTCTGTGTTTGCTACAAGAGGAGATATCACAAAGTATGCGCTTTTGGTGTTTCCATTACTTTCAATGCATTTTGGCCTAAAACGAGCATTTGCTGTTTTCTCTTAAACACAACATGGGAGAAAAACCATTTCACATCAGATTTGTGGGTTTTGGACTTCAACACATTCAGTGAAATTTTGAGCTATCTGTGTTTGCTACAAGAGGAGATATCACAAAGTATGCGCTTTTGTTGTTTCCATTGCTTTCAATGCATTTTTGCCTAAAATGAGCATTTGCTGTTTTCTCTTAAACGCAAAATGGGAGAAAAACCATTTCACATCAGATTTGTGGGTCTTGGACTTCAACACATTCATTTAAATTTTGAGCTATCTGTGTTTGCTACAAGAGGAGATATCACAAAGTATGCGCTTTTGTTGTTTTCATTGCTTTCAATTAATTTTGGCCTAAAATGAGCATTTGCTGTTTTCTCTTAAACGCAACATGTGAGTAAAAACATTTCACATCACATTTGTGGGTCTTGGTCTTCAACACATTGGGAGAAATTTTGAGCTGTCTGTGTTTGCTACAAGAGGAGATATCACAAAGTATGCGCTTTTGTTGTTTCCATTGCTTTCAATGCATTTTGGCCTAAAACGAGCATTTGCTGTTTTCTCTTAAACGCAACATGGGAGAAAAACCATTTCACATCACATTTGTGGGTCTTGGTCTTCAACACATTCGGTGAAATTTTGGGCTGTCTGTGTTTGCTACAAGAGGAGATATCACAAAGTATGTGCTTTTTTTTGTTGTTTCCATTGCTTTCAATGCATTTTGGCCTAAAATGAGCATTTGCTGTTTTCTCTAAAACGCAACATGGGAGAAAAACCATTTCACATCACATTTGTGGGTCTTGGTCTTCTACACATTTTGTGAAATTTTGAGCTGTCTGTGTTTGCTACAAGAGGAGATATCACAAAGTATGCGCTTTTGTTGTTTCCATTGCTTTCAATGCATTTTGGCCTAAAACGAGCATTTGTTGTTTTCTCTTAAACGAATCATAGGAGAAAAACCATTTCAATCACATTTGTGGGTCTTGGTCTTCAACACATTTGGTGAAATTTTGAGCTGTCTGTGTTTGCTACAAGAGGAGATATCACAAAGTATGCGCTTTTGTTGTTTCCATTGCTTTCAATGCATTTTGGCCTAAAACGAGCATTAGCTGTTTTCTCTTAAACGCAACATGGGAGAAAAACCATTTCACATCACATTTGTGGGTCTTGGTCTTCAACACATTCGGTGAAATTTTGTGCTGTCTGTGTTTGCTACAAGAGGAGATATCACAAAGTATGTGCTTTTTTTGTTGTTTCCATTGCTTTCAATGCATTTTGGCCTAAAATGAGCATTTGCTGTTTTCTCTAAAACGCAACATGGGAGAAAAACCATTTCACATCACATTTGTGGGTCTTGGTCTTCTACACATTTTGTGAAATTTTGAGCTGTCTGTGTTTGCTACAAGAGGAGATATCACAAAGTATGCGCTTTTGTTGTTTCCATTGCTTTCAATGCATTTTGGCCTAAAACGAGCATTTGCTGTTTTCTCTTAAACGAATCATAGGAGAAAAACCATTTCAATCACATTTGTGGGTCTTGGTCTTCAACACATTTGGTGAAATTTTGAGCTGTCTGTGTTTGCTACAAGAGGAGATATCACAAAGTATGCGCTTTTGTTGTTTCCATTGCTTTCAATGCATTTTGGCCTAAAACGAGCATTTGCTGTTGTCTTTTAAACGCAACATGGGAGAAAAACCATTTCACATCACATTTGTGGGTCTTGGTCTTCAACACATTCTGTGAAAGTTTGAGCTGTCTGTGTTTGCTACAAGAGGAGATATCACAAAATATGCGCTTTTGTTGTTTCCATTGCTTTCAATGCATATTGGCCTAAAACAAGCATTTGCTGTTTTCTCTTAAACGCAACATGGGAGAAAAACCATTTCACATCACATTTGTGGGTCTTGGTCTTCAACACATTTGGTGATATTTTGAGCTGTCTGTGTTTGCTACAAGAGGAGATATCACAAAGTATGCACTTTTGGTGTTTCCATTGCTTTCAATGCATTTTGGCCTAAAACGAGCATTTGCTGTTTTCTCTTAAACACAACATGGGAGAAAAACCATTTCACATCAGATTTGTGGGTCTTGGACTTCAACACATTCAGTGAAATTTTGAGCTATCTGTGTTTGCTACAAGAGGAGATATCACAAAGTATGCGCTTTTGTTGTTTTCTTTGCTTTCAATTCATTTTGGCCTAAAACGAGCATTTGCTGTTTTTTCTTAAACGCAACATGGGAGAAAAAACATTTCACATCACATTTGTGGGTCTTGGTCTTCAACACATTGGGAGAAATTTTGAGCTGTCTGTGTTTGCTACAAGAGGAGATATCACAAAGTATGCGCTTTCGTTGTTTCCTTTGCTTTCAATGCATTTTGGCATAAAACGAGCATTTGCTGTTTTCTCTTAAACGCAACATGGGAGAAAAACCATTTCACATCACATTTGTGGGTCTTGGTCTTCAACACATTCGGTGAAATTTTGGGCTGTCTGTGTTTGCTACAAGAGGAGATATCACAAAATATGCGCTTTTGTTGTTTCCATTGCTTTCAATGCATTTTTGCCTAAAATGAGCATTTGCTGTTTTCTCTTAAACACAACATGGGAGAAAAACCATTTCACATCAGATTTGTGGGTCTTGGTCTTCAACACATTCGGTGAAATTTTGAGCTGTCTGTGTTTGCAACAAGAGGAGATATCACAAAGTATGCGCTTTTGTTGTTTCCATTGCTTTCAATGCATTTTGGCCTAAAACGAGCATTTGCTGTTGTCTTTTAAACGCAACATGGGAGAAAAACCATTTCACATCACATTTGTGGGTCTTGGTCTTCAACACATTCTGTGAAAGTTTGAGCTGTCTGTGTTTGCTACAAGAGGAGATATCACAAAATATGCGCTTTTGTTGTTTCCATTGCTTTCAATGCATATTGGCCTAAAACGAGCATTTGCTGTTTTCTCTTAAACGCAACATGGGAGAAAAACCATTTCACATCACATTTGTGGGTCTTGGTCTTCAACACATTTGGTGATATTTTGAGCTGTCTGTGTTTGCTACAAGAGGAGATATCACAAAGTATGCACTTTTGGTGTTTCCATTGCTTTCAATGCATTTTGGCCTAAAACGAGCATTTGCTGTTTTCTCTTAAACACAACATGGGAGAAAAACCATTTCACATCAGATTTGTGGGTCTTGGACTTCAACACATTCAGTGAAATTTTGAGCTATCTGTGTTTGCTACAAGAGGAGATATCACAAAGTATGCGCTTTTGTTGTTTTCTTTGCTTTCAATTCATTTTGGCCTAAAACGAGCATTTGCTGTTTTCTCTTAAACGCAACATGGGAGAAAAAACATTTCACATCACATTTGTGGGTCTTGGTCTTCAACACATTGGGAGAAATTTTGAGCTGTCTGTGTTTGCTACTAGAGGAGATATCACAAAGTATGCGCTTTTGTTGTTTCCATTGCTTTCAATGCATTTTGGCCTAAAAAGAGCATTTGCTGTTTTCTCTTAAACGCAACATGGGAGAAAAACCATTTCACATCAGATTTGTGGGTCTTGATCTTCAACACATTTTGTGAAATTTTGGGCTGTCTGTGTTTGCTACAAGAGGAGATATCACAAAATATGCGCTTTTGTTGTTTCCATTGCTTTCAATGCATTTTTGCCTAAAATGAGCATTTGCTGTTTTCTCTTAAACACAACATGGGAGAAAAACCATTTCACATCAGATTTGTGGGTCTTGGTCTTCAACACATTCGGTGAAATTTTGAGCTGTCTGTGTTTGCAACAAGAGGAGATATCACAAAGTATGCACTTTTGTTGTTTCCATTGCTTTCAATGCATTTTGGCCTAAAACGAGCATTTGCTGTTTTCTCTTAAATGAATCATAGGAGAAAAACCATTTCAATCACATTTGTGGGTCTTGGTCAATCCTCTTTATTGGAGAATTGCAACATGTAAAACATTAAAATTACAATAAATAATGAGGTTCACAGACTAAAAAATAAACATAGTACAGTAAACCAAAATGTACAAATCCACATACAACAAAGAGACAAAAATGGTATATCCACAGCTTAGAACAAGCATAATACAGATAATCAGACACTTAAGCTTCAGTGTCAAGTAACCCATAACTAGAGACTGCCTAAGCC